>NW_006499092.1:856556-921556 GCF_000471905.2 Amborella trichopoda
ATATATATATACACACACATACTATACTTATACACAAGTTCAATGTTCTCTTATGAAACCCATCGATAGTGTTGTGTGAGGACCTTCTGATAGGTGGATTGGATTATATGACGAGCAGAAATCGTGAATTTTTTGAAAGCAAATACTTTCCTTCAATTCCTTTAATTAGTATTGTTGTCAAATTTGAGACATTTCACTAAATATTTCAAATTTGCTAGGAACAAAGATCAGATCATCAGGGAGGATCTTCTTCTGCCATGTCTCGCCAAAGCTCTGGAGACGCGTCCCTTCCCATCATCGAGCTTCTACCTTCCTCTTCTTCTGCCCAGTTCAAGCGCTTCTCTCATCGTATAGATGGAGTCAGAAGTTCCATGGAGCCCTTCCTCGGAGGAACAGTGGGAGTGTAGCCTCGGGTAGCAGCGGTCCTTCGAGGCCCAGTAGTAATGATCTTCAGAGGAGGAAACACTTCAACTGGGAGGAAATTTATAACCTTTACCCCCCACTGTCAACCCCCCGATCTGCTGATCGGAGTCTCTTGCCGAGTTCTGCGTGCAACCGTTATAGGCTGCCGGTTGGCCCCAACTCATTCGTTCAGGCCCTTACTTCCAAGACCTCAACCCTCCCTGTTCCCCCTGATCCTCCTCCTCCTCTTCAATCCCTTGAGGCCTCGGTAGCCTTCCCTTCACCTAAGCACCCTCTGGTCATTATAACCCCGGAGCAAGTGTCTCGCCCTCTCGCAGACAAACTAGAAACTGCACTAGTGGGTTACTTTGTCCCTCAGAGGAACGATATCCAGAGTATTGAAAAGTGGGCACAAGCTCAATGGGGGGACCCCAACATTACTTGTAGAACCTTATCTAGGGGACGTATCCTTTTCTCCTTTCCATCCTCAACCTTGGCCCAAGAAGCAGCCAACGGTCACTCCGACCTTACTTTCAAGAGGGCAAAACTGTGCTTGAGCCCTTGGTCCCCTAAGGAAGGGGCATTGTCTACCCTCAAATATTGGGTAACTTTTAATGATATACCCCTTCATGCTTGGTCCCCTGTCATCTTCAGGAAACTAGCCCATTTGTGCCGTCATCTGATCTCCATTAACTGGAAATCCCTGGAGTTCCTCCCCTTGGAGGCAATGCAAGTTTTGATAGAAACCTGTAACCCCTTTCTTATTCCCCCTAAGATCTGGATCAAGGTCGATGGTTCCTGCTTTCCGATAGCAGTGCGATGGTCCCTGGCCTCGTGGGAGAAACCTACAAGGAAGAAGACGAGCTTGTCGGAACAGTGGACTAAGGTCACTGGGAAATCCAGATCTCGACTGCCGAGATCGAACCCCCACAGGAGATCGACACGTGTTCACCATAAGACACACGTGTCGCATATCGTACATTCCTGCCCAACATTACAGAAAGGGGCACATTGAGTAGATCCTCTTGTGGATCCACCTATCCACAAGCCTGATCCTCCTGATCACATCGCCTCCCTAAGGGATCCTCCCCAAGATCCAGCTTTATTGCCGCCACCCATTTCCACTCATCCCAAGACAGTCTCGCCACGTGTTCGTCCAAAGGGCGCCTCGCGTCTTCCCTCATCACAAGATTTGACAACCCTGCCACCCCAACCGCCTGTACCTCTTACATCTATCTATCATGCGTCCCCCATCGCCTCCTCACCCGTCCCTTCAGGTTTGCAGGCTGTTTCATGCTCCCCTTCTCCCTACCCGAGTGGTAGCCCCTTGGACTCCCCTTCATCGTCCTCGACCCTAAGTGGTCTTGTACCCCAAGAGGTTTCGTCTCCCTCCTCTGTCGCCCAGATGGTACAAATGGCAGGAATTAATCAAGTGGTGGCATCCAAGCTTCCCCCTTTCCACGAGGAGTCGAAGTACATCCCCCTCTCTCTCCTTCTCCCCTCTGATTCTGTAACTCCAGAGGCGTCTCTCGACACAGACACGTCCCACTTAGAATCTAACGTAATGGGAGTTTTTTCTTCTGAAGCCATGCCAGTGGGATCTCAAGTTGCACCTTCTTTTCCCCCCAGAGAACCCCCTCTTGACCTGCTAGCCTGCTGCCTATACCCTCCTTCCTTTCCTAAGCCATCCGCCCATGCCTTCTCTAATATGGATTGGTCTCATTACCCTATTGGTATTATGTTGGTTCATTCTCCTGATCCTTCATCGCTCGACTTGGAGGCCTTGGCATAGTTCTTAGCCCATTTCCTCCCCATCTATCATGCTCTCACCCCTATATGTCGGGTCAGCTCCTCGATCATCCCCTTCTACCGTATTTCATGGTCACCCCCTTATCCCTCGCACAGCCTTTCCCATTTTTGAGTTCCCTTTGCTCCATGTCACTCTCAACCCCTCCTTCATAGTGGGTAATGTTATTAAAACTGGGGCCTTTGCGTCCAATGACCCCCCTTCCTCTCTGCCTACCTCCCCCTTGCTTTAATCCTCCACCCTATCTCCACCCTTATCCTTTGCCTCCTAATTCCCCTCTTTCGGAACCTGGCTCCATCTTTGCCCTCAATATTACTCAATCAAGCTTCCTAGGCCCCCTATTCCAACGTCCTTATTTCCGTTGTCCTCCTGACCCTCTGTCCTTTACCCTGAGCATCCCTTCTTCCATCCAGCGACAGCCCGTTCAGCCTTCCTCTGGCAGAATTCCGCAGCTCAATCATTTGTACTTGGAGTCTGACCAAACACAGCAGCCATCTACGTCCAAAGAGGACTCGCCTAGACGAGTTAGCCATGATGATAACAACCACCACACCACCACACACACACACACACATACATGCATACGTATACAAATGTGTATCAGAAACTCCACTTGCACTCCTATATACATGTAATGCACATATACGAGATTGCTCCCCGAGCAACGCTCCAAGAGTAGGGAGCTTCAGCCAAGGATCGATCCACAACATTGGTCCGTGCAACGAAAGGTGGCCAAGATCTTAAAGATCAATCGTATCGAAAGCTATGGTGCCAGACTATCAAAGGAGCGACTAATTTTTCAATTTTTAATTTCTCCTCTGCTAACCCTTTCTTTCTTTTGAATAAATTGTAAGGCTTTTATTCCAAAGTGTTATAAATAAAGCTCCTGGTTATTATTTGTGTGTGTGATCCATTCATTTTCATGTTTTCACATAACACCACTCTTATGCATCGACTATGCCCACTGTATAGATTTCTCTCACGCATAAGTTCAAGATAGCTTCCTATGGCAACGTTCTTTTTTATACTCATAAGATAGCTCCCTAAAATTCAAATTCCGGTACAATATACCCCCCATTTAAAAAAGCACAGCCCTATTCAAGTATTTTGCAAGGGTAATATGGGTATGGCAAGAATAAAGGTCACCTTTTAAAATTTGACAACAGGGAGACGGCAATTAACAATTCTCTGAAGAGTTACGTTCAGAGATGGTTGTAAATAAGTTCAAAAGAATAAAAGTCGCCTTTATTGTTGGAGGCATCGTGAATGACAGAGAACAGACTCTCAGCATGGTCAAAAGCACCTTAAACTCTTGTTTGTTGGTGTTAACCATAGTTACTGGGCTCACCTTCCTTGCTTGGAGATGCCTTGCAAAACCTCGATTCTCTCGATCCTGAAGCGGATCTCAAATGAAACTCAATTTAGTGTTTTTGGGATCTCGCTCCATCTTATAAGGGAACGAGTACCTTCGAATTTACTTTCGCGTTCCTAAACACTATAGGATTTAGTTCCCCACTTATGGTTCGCACTCTCGAGCTCATTGGTATCTAGATTCCAAATAACGGAACACAAGCATCACCATATTTGGCATCCAGATCCCACCAATATGGGATCTTCTTAAAGTTCCTTATTTCATAGAAAACTAAGCCAACATGTTATTGGTTAACAACACCAGAAGCTACATTTTAAAGCCACGGATCCTTATAACTCATACAAGGAACTCGTGTTCTAAGAAAATGGAACTCGCTCCTATAAAAGTTATTCCTCGCTCCATAATATGTTCAATCACTTTTACTAATGCGCTCCTTGAGTTAAGAAACTCAAAAAAATACCCTTGGGAACTTCGCTTCTTGCGTATAGGATCTCACACCTTTATATAATAATTATTAATTCTATGGAATAAAGGAGCTCGATGAATACAAATGGACCTTGATCCCGACATTTGAGGTTGTACGAGCATCGATCCCTAACATAAGGATCTTCAGTATAGCTTTGATTATTGTTGTTGGAAACATCTGTGATTCCAAATCGTTTCTAAAATTGGAATCGCGGAATCGCATGTATGAGAAGTTTCGGAATCTAGGAATTGTTGTCTGTACGATTCGGATTTGAGAAAAACGATTCTCACTATTTCGGAATCACGATTCAAAAAATTAGGAATCGTGTTTTCTATTTGCAATAATCGATGTCCCTTCACGTTTCATACCTAAATGAAATCACACATGACCCCACTTGTTTCAGTGGTTGCTGGAATCGTGAGTCCTAAAAATATGGAATCGTCATTCCTAAAATTTTAGAATCGTTGTCTCCATCAACTTGGAATCAACAATTTCACCATTCCGAAATCGTGATTCTCTCGATATTGGAATCAAGATTCTCCCCTTACTAGAATTGTGAACCAATTCCCTCCGTTATATGAGAGACATATTTAGAAAATATATAAATTTTCCCATTACTACACCATCGAATTTTGGCCTGTATATACTCAGTCCAAGACTCCAAGTACTAATGTCAACCTTTATGATATCTTTATGGACAATCTCATACAATGGACTCGATCAACCCATAACTCCATTATGCCTACAAGGTCTGGAGCTATCTACGGCATACAAGGAGTGAGAACAAGGGCAAGCTCCCTTTTATCTCCTTTCATTGAATTATAAAATAAGTACATGACATAGTAACTCTTCTTTGTTAAATGTAGTTTTGAGTCTTTTGACTTTTGAAAAGGGAGTTATTCAATTTTTAGTCAATTTATCTGATATTTAATGATTAATTTAACCAAAAACAACACACAGGGCACTTCGCTCATCCTTATTATCTTATTATTTTACTTAAAGAAAGCATTTTTATCCTCTTATTCAACTTGAAGACATGACGGTGCCGATCATATATTAAACATTATTACATTAGTAGTTTAGTACCCACACCACTTACCAAACATTATTAAATTTGAAGTGACATTTTTTTAGTATTATTTATTCTTGATAAGAGTTCTTAAAAAGTAACATGGAATGAAGGATAGAGAGTAGTAAATAAGAAAAAAAAATTTAGCATATTACTTATATTTGAAATTTTGATTTTATTGCTGTGTGCAACAACTTCAAATTCTCTCACGCTCTCATACATGTCGCGCTCACTCATGATTGAGCACACATCGAAGGGTTTCTGCTCTCCCTATGCTCACATATTACTCATATTTTAAATTTTGATTTTATTGCTATGTGCAACAACTTCAAATTCTTTCACACTCTCATAGATGTCGTGCTCACTCATAATTGAGCACACATCAAAGGGTTTCTGCTCTCCCTATGGTCACCTTGCTTCCTGACAACATGGATTCGCAAGTCCTTTATACTTTGAATCAACGTTTAGCATAAGTAGAATCGTATTGTTGTGTAGCAAGGAATCACGATGTTCGCGATATAGAAAATTGATTCCAAACAACATGGATTCGCAATTCCAAAAAATTTGGAATCAATGTTTCTCACAACCAGAATCGCATTCTTGTATAGCTAAGAATCATAAAGTCCTCGATATGGAATCTTGATTCCGGCAATCCAAGAATCGAGATTCCTAAACTAGGTGGAATCGTGTTCCGTAAAAATTGGAGACGTGATTCCTTTCTTTTATAATCGACTTTCGCCCAAGAAAACGTCGAATCGAGATTCCGAAACGGAATCGCTACCCTCATAGGGGATTCGGGTAACTATAGCTTCGATCCAACGATCCTGCCCCCAATCCTAGAACCATTCCTGTTCCCGTACCTAATAACTATGGTGTTAACTACACCAAAGGTCCATCAAGAAGTAACTGAATGGCTCACAATTTATCTACATTACAACCCCCATGCTCAATGGGTTTTGTGTACCAAGCAAACTACCATCGAAACAGAACTTCCATCACTCCCTCAAGTTGGGCTCTGCTGTGAAGCATGTGTGATCGTCATTTGGATTCAACACTCTGCCACTATAAACATTCTGAAATCAGGTCCCATGTGGAGAGGCCTTAGAACTCTTTATGCATTCCGGTCCAAAGATGTAATGTTTTTTAATTATGTATTGTTTTGTAATAAACCTTTTCTTTAGATATAAAATATTCGAGGAAAACTATGATAGAAGTATCATAGCAAAATGAAAAATCAATATTATGAATTTTCTGCCACAAAAGAGAAAAGATGGAATGCTATTAATTAAAAAAAGGTACCTTAATGCTAATGCCTTTTCAGTGCATCACATGAAGAACCATGTAATCATGGCAAGCACAAAAAGAAGCATTGGTCAAGTGCAAGGACTTCAAATCCATGCTTTTCTGAGTATCCCGCTCTAAACAAAAAATTTTGAGTGCTCTTTTTCAGTTTATCATACCAAATAATAAGGAGAATAACAACAACAGTAAAAATAATAATAGTAGTAGTAATAACAATAATAATAATAATAACAATAACAACAACAACAATAAAAATAATAATAATAATAATAACAACAACAACAACAATAATATTTCAAACCCATGCTTTTCAAATCTTAAAGAAGTTAAAGTCTCCACAAAAAAGTAAAATTTATTTCAAGTCAGCAATAAGGTATCTTGACACTACTTCCAAGTTTAATTAAGCAAATATAATTTGATGTGTTTCTAAATGTTCCACATCTTACCTAAGGAGCACAGCAGGACACAAACCACGTCATTTCTCAACATAGGAGCTCCCTAATACCTTTATGGTGTTTGGGTGAGTGTTTGTGAATCAAGACTGTACGATAATAGAAGAAAGATAATAATAAAATTGCCATGGATCAGGAAGAACCTGTCTTGTTCCATCAGAGAGATAAGGATTGCGATCAGTTATTGGAAGAAGCACATGCTTGAACTGTGAAAAAGTATCAGCAGCTTTATTGTCTTCAGATGCTTGCAGCTCCGCACTTACTGAAAACACTAAAACAGAATATGGTTATGGAAAACGAACACAATTATTTATTTTGCCAAATGAAACAGTGCATTTCAAATTATTGGTGAAATGCTAAAACAGAAAAGGTACACGAAATAATAAAACAACTCAAAATAAAAAGTGCATTTCAAATTATTGGTGAAGATAGTATCAAGAATTAAACAATAAATGAAATAGTTAAACCAACATGTCGCTCTTGCTCCCAGATCTCACTATACTGCTTTAGGATAGGGATCTCCATGGAAATGTTATCTTTAACTTTTGGGATCTCAATCCCCACTTTTTAGGGATTATTCCTAGCCACTCAAGGCGCAGCAAGAGGCCAAGAAGATGAACCATTTGGATCTTAAATGTAATCGTACTCTCTGTCTCTCTATAAATGCTTTTGGAGGTTGTAAAGTGTAAACTTGTAAATTAAGCATCTTGATATGGCTTTTAAGGTTGTAAAGTGTGAAATTATAAATAAGTCAGATTTCATCAATACAAAACCAACTTCCTTTTATTGTTATCAATTATCCGGATGTGCCTCATCATGATATTATTTTTATCTTATTGATTAAATAAAAATGTAATTAGTACATAATTAATTCTTTATTGTACATTTTTGTGTGAGCATTTTTAATGCATTTTGTGGGATTATTATTTTTTAATTTCAATAAAATATCTAATCTTTAAACACTTCTTCTTAAATAATTTGTATGTGCATCCATAACTAGGGAGCTTCTAGCTCTACCCCCCCCCTAAAAAAATAAAACACAAAACATGCAACAACTATAAATGAGCCAAAAGATGCATGAAAATCAAATGTCCTTCTTCAAATTTTAAATAAGAATCAAAATAACCAATAGTAAAATAGATGATCCAAATTGCAGGAATTGGTGGGTCCAACTAACCAAGAAACAACTCACATAGCTCCAACTACTCTATAAACTGTAAGCTAGCAAAAGAAGAGCCTAGAACCCCTCTTTCAAAAAAAACCTCTCGAAAGAGGAAACCAATCATTTCCAGTCTCTCTCGGCAGTCTTACATTCAATTTTCATTTCAACACAAGGGAGGGACGCCATGGTATGGACTCTAGCCCCTCCAGGTATCTTCACGGTAGCCTCATTTTATAAAAGGCTAATCCAAAACCCCACCTATCCCCTTAATCCTACCTCGGTATTGTCACAATGGACAAACTTCAAACGAGAGATCTCAATCTCCAATAGATGTGTCATGTGCTTAAGTGAGGAAGAATCCAATCCCCACCTACTTATCCTCTGCAAGTTTACCCACAACCTTTGGAGCCAAGTATTGCAACTCTTTGGCATCCAATGGATCATGCCTCCAACGGTCAACGCCGTGATTTCTTCGGATCTTGCGTCACATTGGCCGAAGGCTAGAACAACACTGTGGAAGGCTACCTTAGCCGCTACCATATGGGTAATCTGGGTAGAAAGAAATACCAAAATTTTCCAAGCACACAAACTTTAAATATCAGCACTCTTTCACAAGGCTACTTCTTTGGCAACGTTTTGGGCCTCAAACCACAAGGTGTTCACGTGCATGTCAGGGAACTCCTTAGCCAATGGGGAAACATTCTCAACCATCAACCACTAAAGGTTCAAAGACCAAACAACTAGCTGCCACCACCAGAAGGCACCATCAAGCTCAATTTTGATGGATGTTCTCTAGGGAACCCTGGCCCGGCAAGAGTTGGGGGAGTCTTTAGAGATCATCATGGCAATATCCTCTTTACCTACTCTGAGGACCTAGGCCTCAAAGATTCTCATTACGCTGAAGTCATGGCCCTACTATTGGGTCTGAAAAGCTTCAACCGTTCCTGGGGACCACACCTTTTAGTGGAAGGAGACACACAAAATATTATTTCTTGGGCAACTGAGAAGACACCACCTCCATGGTACTTAGCGTCGATTTTTGATGAAATTGCTCACATTTGCAAGGATACGGACGCCTCATGGAAGCATACCTGGAGGACGTCCAACGAACTCGCCGATCTCATGGCGAAAGACGGGGCTAGAATCCAAGTAGAAGATCTCGCTGGGTCCAACTCCTTTTTTGCTCTGGACCACAAGCACACAGCATAGAACTTCTTTTGTATCCGGGCATATCGATAGGCCCAATTTTTTGAGAACTTCTAAATCGTTGTAATCGGGCAGGTTCTATAAGCCCATTTTTTGTACATGTTTGGTTGACCCATTTTTTACCGAGAGATCCACCTTGAGGGTGCTCTCGAACCACCATACCTCTGTAATCTCACACTTCTTAGCAATACAATGTTAACTTTACCTAAAACAAAATAACTGTAAGCTAGCAGACAAAAGTAAACAAACAAACGCAATAGCATCATCATTCCATCATCCATGCGTTATCCCAATTATTTGGAGTTAGCCACACGGAATGTACAAAATTCGGCCACCCGACCACCTAGAAGGCCTCAAATTGCCTAGGCATGGCCAAGGCCCGGACGGGGGGTGGTCAGGTGGACTTGTTTAAGGCACCCGCCTAGACGGGTCTGGGTGCTCGCTTGGGCCACCTCCTTAATTTTTTTCTTTTATTTAGTGAGAGAAAATTAGCTCTATGGAGAGATTTTTTATTGTTCATACTATTCATTCATTTTAGAGATAAAAAGAATCTCTCCCTTGTATGGTTTCAATTTGTAAAACAATTAATATTAATGCCAAGCAATTTGCAAATGTATATAAAAGTAATATTAATATCATGGTTATATGCATGTGTTATTGCGTAAATAGCTACATGTGTGCTTTTAAAGAACTGTACCCTCTCTCTCTTCTAAAAATTAAAGAAAGGTATTTTACTAAATAAAAGGAAACTTTACCTTTTTAAGAATTGTACCAAGTACTTTACTTTTGTAATGAACTAAAATTAAAGAAAGGATACTTTATTGCAAAAGGATACATGCAAACCCTGCCCCCCCACCCCCAAAAAAACAAAAACAAAAAAAATTAAAATTAAAAAAACCAACAAAAAACGAACAAAAAAAACCAAGGCCAGCTAGGCAGCCGCCTCTGCCTTCTTGAACATTGCCTACATGAACCATGTTTTGCCATTCCGATCTATCTAGGGTCATACCCAATGTCAATCTATAATCTCTTCGCACTACTTCAATTCATATCCTATTGGGGCCTTCCCCTTGCCCTTTAGAGCCGTCCACTTGAACCAAATCACCCCCCCTAACTAGTGTAGTTCTAAGTCGATACTACATATGGCCACACAAGCTCAATCTACTTTCTCTCATCTTATCACCTATTGGAGCCATGCCTAAGTCCTCTCGGATGTATTCATTTTGAATTATAGCATTTCTCGTCATGTCACTCATCCATCCCAAAATCCTCATCTCCATTATGCTCATTCTACGGATATGTTATTTCTTAACCCCCCCAAAAGAGATGGATTAGGTATTCAAAGGCTAAGTAAGCAAGTGCTAGAATGGTCTTGGGTTTTCTTTTGGATTTTAATTTTAGTGTTCAAGGGTGGAATTTTACATTTTAATTTAGGGATTGTTATTTTTATATGGCTTTTAGTGGCGGCTAGAAAATTTGTTGGGGTCATTATTTAAAGGGCTACTCTAGAATACACCAACCTCTCAAGTATCTTAATACTCGAGATATAGCATCTCAGTACTATCTACCAGGGCAACGTGTATATCTACTAAGTTTGGTCGTCGCATACACGAATGGTCTTACTATCATCCTGTAAGACTCCCCCTTCAATTTCATTGGTATGTGACAATCACATAAGCCGCTAGAAGCACATCCAGTGATTCAAAAGGCGGACTGCCAAGCACCTCGGCCGCTGCCTAGGCTGTCCAGAAGGCCTGCGCGCATAGCCCAGGCCTAGGCGGCCAATTTGGGCGGTCGAACCCTGGGCGGCCGCCTAGGCAGTACGGAACCCGCCTAGACGGGCCGCTCAGGGCCTGTGCCTCGCCCAAGAGCAGAAAAACCATTCGATGAAGGCATTTTTCGTCTTTTTTTTGTTTTAAGGGCTAAAAATTAGGGTTTTAGGTTCATTTGAAACCTAAAACTTGTTGGAGCCAAATTTAGAGAATTTAGAGAGAGAAAGCCCCCAAAAAACTAGATTGTGGTGAATTTTTTCAGATCGAAGGGTTACTCAAAGTTAACAAAAATTGATCAAAACATCACCCATTGGTATTATATTTACTTCTTGATGTTTTGCAAAGTTATTAGGAGGTTTTTTAAAAGATTTTGAGTATTTAGAAGCATTTTTGAGGTGGAAGTTTGAAGATTGAGCAATCAAACTCAAAGTAAGTGATTTTTTTTTTATTGCTTTAGTAATTTGCATTATTTTTGAGATGTCTTATTTGGGATCTCATAGGAGTGGTGATCCCGGTTTGAGTCTTCAAGTATTACTTTCATAATTCAATTTTGTTTTCTTCCTCATGGTGGTGTACTGGATTCAACTCGACTGCCCATGTTCCGAGCGCCCGCCTAAGCGCTGGGCGACCTGGACCCGCCTAGCGCTTTTTGAAACTATGAGCACATCTCAACTTCGTTCCACCAAGCTCTAACTCTATGGGCAACATCTTCCACAATCTCTCCATTCTCATAGATTATCGACCAAGGGTATCGAAAATAATCTCTTTAAGGTACCTTTTGGCCATCAATCTTAACCAATCTTGTTTTTACTCCTATTATTACTAGAATTGCATTTCAGATATTTTGTCTTGACTTACTTTTAAAATCTTCAGATTCTAAAGCATCCCTCCAAAGTTCTGACTTTGAGTTGACGCCGTCTCTAGTCGCATCAATTAAAGTAATGCCATCCGCAAACAACATACACCATAGGACCTCATCCTTTAGATGCCTAGTTAACACATCTATAAACCAAAACAAAGAGCTATGTGCTCATTGCCAACCCCTGATATAGGTTTATTGTCACTGAAAAACTCACTTCTCTCCACTAATTGTGCTAACACTAGTTAACACTTCCTCTACATATCCCTCACTATATCAATATACACTTTACTACTTTAGAGACTCCTTTTTTGTCGAAAACACACCAAATTCACTTTCTATATACCCTATCATATGCTTTCAACCATATGGAGATCTTTTCTCTTCTCCCTAACCTTTTGATCAATTGCCTAGGTAGGAGAATAGCCTCAATTGGTGACCTCCCTAGCACAAAACCGAACTAAATTTCTGATACATTTGTTTTATGTCATAATCCTACTCAGTCACTCTCTGACACGGCCCAGTCATAGTGTAGCTCACAAGTTTGATCCCTAGATAGTTCATATAATTATGCATGGCTCCTTTGTTCTTGTAAATAAGTATCACAATACCTTTTCGCCATTCGTCTGATATTTTCATTGGTCCCAAAATCTTGTTGAATAGCTTGATCAACCGGAATATACCAATCTCCTCCATGGACTTTGAAAATGAGGACAAAACAAAATCTAGTAATAATAATAATTAAAAAAAAATCATATTTGAATATTGAATCCATCCTCCTTTGAAACTGTGAGGGAGCAGTTTTGTGTCTGAAGGGTATCACTAGCCATTCATATAATCCTTCAGGAGTGGAAAATGATGTTTTGTGAATATCTTCTTCTTCAATTTCACTTGATGGTACCCTGACTTGCAATCAATTTTTGAGAAAATACTTTTTTCTTCAACTTTGTATCAGCTCTTCCTTATTGGGTAATGACCATTTAATATCTATTGTTACTTGATTTAGAAGAATATAATTAATTTCCATATTGGCATTTTCTCTTTTTACCTCTGGATGATTTCTCACAATAAAAGCTACACAAGAATAATTTGACTGGGAAGGCCTAATTCACCCTTGTTCTGTCAAATTCTATTATTTGAATTTTCAGCTCATCTTCATCCTCCTTACTGCATCTTATAGGCTTACTCTAAACTGGGATATCATGGAGAGTCGGTATATGAGCTTTAGGTGAATCTTTATCCCAATTTTCCAGAGGATGTTCAACATAAAAAAATTTAGGATTTCTATGATTTCCCTTATATCAAGCAATTTTGAACTAGCTTCTAGGCTCATGCTCTTTATTTGTCTGATGATTTCATATTTTCATGCTCATTTTCTATCTTCTGAACATCTTTCATAATCTTTATTACAGAAGGATTTCTTTGAATTTTGTTAGTCCTCATTTTAAAAGTCAGTAGAATTCGAGGTACAATTTCTTTTTCTCCTTCCATAGTAAAATTATCAATTCTTTTGACACTGTGTAAGGCCCTATCTCATCTAGAGTTACAGATCTCATTCCTTCTTGATATCCTCCATCATCAAATATTAAAAAAAATTTACCAAAATCACCTTTTCTCCAATTTTAACAGAAACATTAATGCCAAATTCGGTTAATTTTCTTCTGCCATTCATTGTATCAACTTCTTGTCCTTGAGAATATTTCACCAAGTTTTTCCACAATTCTTTGGTGTAAAAATTTATATTAACGCCTGTATCAAGAAATAACTGTTATCTTTTTCCAATTTCCACCTCCATCTATAGCAATTTTTGCTGACACTAATAACAAATTTTGAGAGTTCATCATTTTTTGAATTTGATATAAATTTTCTTTTGAAATTTCATCCTCTTTGAATGGTTTTTCAAACAATTTCCTGTACGCCCTTATAGTCACTTCGAAAACTCTATTTTACTTTTTCAATATGAACATCTCCATCAAAAAAAACTAATGAATCATTAGACTCATCATTACTGGATAGAGAACTTACAGAGTCTTCTTCGATTATTTGATAAGGCCAGGATGTCGAGCATTCTTCCTGTTGGTTTATTCTTTTAGCCCGAGACCACATCTTTCCAAGTCATCGTTTTAAATTGTCCCACCATTTCTTCATTTTCATTACTCTCATCACCTGTACTTGCATCATTTGGAGCAAGAGTAGAAGTTGATGCAAAGCCTAAAACCTTTTGAGATCTCCATTGCGCAGCAAAAAAAAAATTTATGACTCTCCAATTACCTCCAAAAAATTCTTTTTCTAAAATTTCAACAAATACAGGGCAAACAAAACCATCTTTTGGGGCCAAATATAAGTGTGAAAGAGCACAAAACTTTCCTCGATCATTACTATAGTACAGACATCCCCATGATTTGTACTGGATATGCTTCAGTACATATCCATTCTTTTCTTTCAGCCTTTTTCATTAGGAGAAATACTGGAAGATCATGCATCACACAAGGAATAATTAAATCCCAATGACATAAAAACTTAATTTCCAGTAAAAGTCCATCTGAACTATTGGTAATTGGTTTTTCTGCGCAATTGATGTTATTATAAAGCCATGCACAAGCCATTTTTGGAAAAATATTTTGCCCAACATGCTTCACTGCAGTAGAGAAGGAGCAAACAAGAGTGAACCTATGGGCCCAAATACCATAAAGGGGGAGAGAGGTTCGATTTATGAAGAGAAAACAGGTCTGGGTAGAAGAAAAGTCTATTTGAACTATTGGTAATTGGCTTTTCTTGATAGAAGGAAAAAGTCTCAGTGTGAGAAAGGAAAGGTTTTAGGGACTCAAACAGATTGATGAGGACTTAGAAACAGAATCCAAAGAAGGTTCGATTTATCAAGAGAGGGTGTAAAGCGCGTTCAAGGGAGGACCACAAAAGAGTTCGTAAAGAAAACTATGAAAAACATACGTAAAGAAAAAGGTGTAGGGCTTTAAATGAAGTAAGTACAAAAATGTAAAAACAAAGTACAAAAAGGTTTTACTGAGGGGGTACTCAATAATTGAAAAGAGAGGTAAAGAAATGAGAGAGTTCTACGAAGGACTTTAAAAAGTGTAGAAAATAATTATTTTTTGGGATTTTAGATAAAAACTTAAAGAAACACACACACACACAGATTTAAAGAGAAAAAAGGAAGTAGAGAGAAAAACAAAATTCTTTTCTTTTTTTTTAAATAGGGTTACCTAGTAGGGTAGGTAACAGGGAGGTAGAAAGCAAATAAGTGAGAAGCTTGAAGAAAAGGGATGAGTACCGTGCTCAACAGTCAACAGTCCACCGAGATATCTTTTTAAAGGCTGCGACTTGCTGGCCCTCTCCGTCAGATCAGCTACAGGAGCAGTTAACAACACCTCAAGGTGTTCCTAATCGATATTACGCTCACAGTAAACGAGAGCTTTGATATCCCGAGTTTCGTTAGGGAACGGGGTTAGACAAATCCACCAAAGGACTATTAGAGTGCAATGACTCTACCGGGCCCGGCTACCCAATGTTTTGCACAAGGGAAACTCAACTTAACTTCTGCTTTATTTTACACAAAAGGGTTACATATTTATAACCTGATTTACCATGGAGTGGTTTACAAAACCATGGAATAAACCAAAGACGAAAAGCGAAACCATACAGTACTGTGGTACATCAGGAACATCCATGTGTCACTTAAAACAGTATCATGGTACATCAGCTACATCCACATGTCACTTATTTTCACATCCACTTCAAAGCAAAGATAAACGCAACAAGTACAAAGCTATACACTCGTCACTCAATCTTCCATACAGTAAAAAGGTAAATAGTAAAACCACTGATAAAAAGTAAATCCACTCTTCATAAAGTAAAACTACCTCAAGAAAACCATGTATGGTTTCTTTGTGATATATTTTGAGATGATTCCAGAGACTCCCCTGGTAACACATTTTCAATAATGTTGTTGAATTCTTTGTAATGAGTCATACAAAAAAGTCCTTCGGCTTGGCAATTCTTGAAATTTTTGTAGAAACTTTCTAATAGTAGCACTAATGTCGGTGGCTTTATGCTGGATGCTTCATGATTATAAAGTATTTCATCTTTATATCTCCAAATAAATCCTTGCTCAATGAAATTAATCCCTTGAAAATACTTGCACAAATCCTTTTCCCAATTTGTATATGCTAATAATTTTGTCATAAAATCTCTAGCAATATGATTAAGATATAGTTGTCTTTTGAAAATTAGCAAGTCATCCAATACTTCCTTCTCAATAATCCAGGTAATTAATTCGAGTTCTAAAGAAGTCCATCTGAAATTGTTTATTATTATACTGATTCTTCCAGCAGAGGTGAGAAAACAATCAATATTAGGGTAATTTCCTGTAGTTGAATCAGTATTTTTTGTTTCAGGAGAAAAATAACTCTTAACCTTTTGACAAAATTTATGTCTATCTTCCAAGGTTTCTAAAGACCATGTCAACCACTCATTATTTTGGACTATTCTTATCATTTTCATTTCTCTTGTGAGGGCATCTGGAAGATGATGTTCTTTTCCCATAACCTTTTCAACTAAAAATTTATATTGGGAAATGATGAACTACCACCATGCATATCGCTGTAATTTTGGACTACTGGTAATTTTCTTTTTCATTATACTTACCAGATTTGAAGAGTTGAAACTGAGGATAAATGTTTCTCTAAGTAAACTAGTGTGAAACTTATTGACTCCTCTGACTGCAACCAATATTTATTTTTCAACGGGCCAATAATTTTGCTCATGCTTCTTGAACTAGTTGCTAGTGAAAGCATATATTTTTTCTTCTTTATTCTCCTTTTTTAGCAAAACTGCTACCCAAGTGTCAGATGATGCATCGGTAGAGAGAATAAAACGACCTCCATATAAGGGTGCAATAGGGGGCAAAGATTGTGCTTTTGTTTTCAAGTTTCTTACCTGCTGAGCAACTTCTGTAGACCATCGAAATGGTTCTTCTTTCATAGCTTGTCTATATTTCATGATTTTCTCAAAAAGCTTAGGAATAAAGTCTCGAACATAATTGAGACACGCATGATATTTTTGCATTGCAACTTATCTTGCAGCTTATCTGGAAACTTTCCAATTTTCATAATAACATGGGGCTGCATCTGTATTTTGCCCTTGGAGATATGTATACCAAGAAAATCAATTGATTCTTTGGCGATCTGAAATTTGCCTTTAGAAGAAGAAAGGCCTATTCCATGTTTCTGCATAGTTTCTGCTAATATTCTGAGATGCACCAGATGTTCCTGCATGCAAATACTAATTATTATTTACAGTAAGATTTTGTTACTTGCTTCTCTCAGCTTCCTCGTCAAACTTCTCACCTATTTGCTTTCTACCTCCTTGTTACCCGCCCTACCAGGTAACCCAATTTGAACAAAAAAATAAAATAAAAAAGGATTTTGAATATCTCTCTGCGTCCCTTTTGTTCTTTTTAAATCTCTCTCATTGTGTGTTTCTTTCAGTTCTTATCAAAAATCCCAAAAAATAATTATTCTCTACGCTTCTTAAAGTCCTTCGTAGAACTCTCTCCCTTCTTTACCTCTCCCTTCAATTATTGAGTACGCCCTCATTAAAACCCTTTTGTACTTTGTTCTTACATCTTTGTACTTCCTTCATTTAAAGCCCTTCACATTTCTTTTCGTATTTTTTCATATTTTCTTTACAAACTCTTTTATGGTCCTCCCTTGAACACTTTTTACACCCTCTCTTTATAAATAGAACCCTCTTTAGACTCTCTTTCTAAGTCCACATCACTCTATCTGAGTCCCTAAAACCTTTCCTTTTTCACTGAGACTTCTCTCACTGAGACTTTTCTCTTCTCTCAACTCTCTTCACCTCTCTCCCCCTTTCTGGTATCAGAGCCCATAGGCTCGCTCCTGTTTGCTCCCTATCTGCCGCAGTGAAGTGTAGTAGGCAAAAGATTTTTCCAAAAATGGCTTGTGAATAGTTTTATGATAACATCACTTACCCAAAAAAGCCAATCACAAATAATTTGGATATACTTTACTGAAAATCAAGTGTTTACATCATTAGAACAAATATTCCTCCATGAGAGAATGGGATTTAATTATTCCATGTATGATGCATGATCTTCGAGTATTTCACCCAAAGAAAAAGGCTGAAAGAAAAGAGTGGATATGTACTGAAGCATATCCAGTACATATGATCGAATCTTGAGGAAGTCTGCACAATAGTAATGATGGAGGAAAATTTTATGCTCTTTCACACTTATACTTGGCCCAAAATGATGGTTTTGTTTGCCCTGTATTGGTTGAAATTTCAAAAAAGAAATTTTTTGGAGTTGATTGGAGTCAAAAAAAAAAATTGTTATGCAATGGAGATCTCGAAAAGTTTTAGGCTCTGCATCTACTTCTACTCCTGCTCCAAATGATGCAAGTATAGGTGACGAAAGTAATGAAACTGAAGAAATGGTGGAAACGTAAAATGATGACTTGGAAAGATGTGGTCTCAGAAGAAAAGAACAAACAACAAGAAGTATGCTCAACATCCTGCCCTTAGCAAATAATCGAAAAAGACTATAAGTTCTCTATCCAATGATGATGAGTCCAATGATTCATTAGTTTTTTTTTATGAAGATGCTCAAATTGAAAAGTTAAAACAAAGTTTCAAAGTGACTATAAGGGTGATTATATGAAATTGTTTGAAAAACCATTCAAAGAGAATGACATTTCAAAAGAAAATTTGTATCAAATTCAAAAAATGGTGCACTCACAAAATTTGTTACTAGTGCCAGCAAAAATTGCTATAGATGGAGGTGAAAATTGAAAAAAGATAAGTGTTATTGCTTGATATCAGCGCTAATATAAATTTTTGGACCAAAGAATTATGGAAAAGTTGTGCGAAATATTCTCAATAACAAGAAGTTGATACAATGAATGGTACAAGAAAATTAACAGAATTTGCCATTAATATTTAGTTAAAATTGGAGGAAAAATAGTTTTCATCGACTTTATTAATATTAACAATGGAGGATATCAAGCAAGAATAAGCTCTGTAACTCTAGATGAGATAAGCCCTTACACAATATCAAAAGATTTGATAGTTTTTACTATGGAAGGAGAAAAAGAAATTGTACCTCAAATCACCGACTTTCAAAATGAGAACAAAAAAAATTCAAAGCAATCCTTCTATAATAAAAATTATGAAAAATGTTCGACAGTTAGAAAAGCAGCATGAAAAAAATGAAATCATCAGACAAATAAAGGGCATGAGCCTAGAAGCTAGTCCAAAATTGCTTGATATAAGAGAAATCACATAAATCTTCAAAAATTGTTGTGTTGACCATCCTTTGGAAAATTGGGATAAAGATCCACCTAAAGCTCATATACCAACTCTCCATGATATCCCAATTCAAAGTAAGCCTATAAGATGCAATACGTGATTCAAAAAGCGGGCCACTTAGGCGGTCCAGGACTAGGTGGGCGGTCCCTAGGCAGTATGGCACTCACCTAGGCGGGCGCCTAGGGCCTTCGCACCAGAAAACATCTCAGAGGTGGAAGTTTGGAGTTCGAGTAATCAAACTAAGTGCCAAACTTTATTTTTTAGATTGCTTGCATTATTTTCAGATGTCTTCTTCAAAATCTAGTCGAAATAACCCAAATCCGAATGACAAATTGTATAAGATGCAATTATTGTGAAAAAGATACAAAATGTGGCATAAACCTGTTTAAGAAACATCTTGTCAAGATTAAGGGGAATGTTGCCCCTTGTAAAAATATTACTGAAGCTATCAGAGAGGAGATTAATCAATTTATGACTTCCGTAAAACAAAAACAGGAACAAAATCCTCGTCATTTGGATAGGCCTATTTCTGGTTCTGCTAAAAAAAGTGATCCGGGTTGGAAGTATGGTCATAAACTGAAACCAAACAATAAAAATTGTATAAGGCATAATATTTGTGAAAAAGATACCAATGGGGGTATTAACCGATTCAAGAAACAAGTTGACGGTATTAAAGGGAATGTTGCTTCTTGTAAAAATGTTTTTGGCGCTATTTGACATGAGATTAGACAATTATTGAATTTAGTAGAACCAACAAATGATGAAAATGAGCCTTGTTTTATGGAAATATTTTCTCTAGGTTATTCTAGAAGTGGTGATCCGAGTTGGAAGTATGGTCATAACCTGAATCCGAATGACAAAAATCGTATCAAATGTAATTATTGTAGAAAGGATACTAATGGGGATAATTACCGGTTCAAAAAACACCTTGTCGGCATTAAGGGAGATCTTGCCTTGTGTAAAAATGTTCTTGAGGCTACCAGAGAGGAGATTATACAATATTTGAGTTCAGGGAAGCACAAAAAGATAGAAAATGGTAGAGCAGCCAAGACTCCTACGGCCTCATCTACACAGAGTAAGAGGGAGGTAAAAGAAGAGGAGGAAGAGGCAGATTTAGAAGAAACAGAGGAGGACGTGCATTATGTTGAAAAGGGAGATGACTCTAATAATAATGGCATCGAATCTGATACATATGACAATGATGATGATGATGACTAAAGAATGAAGAATTGAAGACGCTTAACTCTTGGTGTTGACTGTTGAATGTTCACTATTGAGTCCTAAACTGTATATTTTTTCTGTATATTTTTTTCTTATTTTTAGTTTCTATTTTATACTATCCAACTTTTGTGTGTATCAATGTATGCTTGTATGGCTTTAGCATGGTGTGAAAATATGAATTATGGACTATCAAAATTCTCCTCATCCATGGAAATATCAAATATGGATTATAAAAAAAATATCAAAATTCTAATATTTGTGATTAGAATATCAAAATTGTCCTCATTTATAGTTAGAATATCAAAATTCTAACATTTGTCTTACTACTGAGCCGCGCAGGTTCGGGCACCACTGGGCCGCCCAAGTTCTAGGCGCCCGCCTAGGCACTAGACGGCCTGGACCCCCACGGCCACCTAGGCGCTTTTTGAAACACTAGATGCAATAAAGAGGATGAAGAGTTGATAACTCAAATGATAGAATTGATACAGAGAGATGCAGAAAAAGGATTTTCTCAAAATTTGATTGCAAGTCAAGGTACCATCAAGTGAAAATTGAAGAAGAAAATATTCACAAAACAGCCTTTTCAACTCCTGAAGGATTATATGAATGGCTAGTGATGCACTTCGGAGTCAAAAATGCTCCCTCAAAGTTTCAGAGGAGGATGGATTCAATATTCAAACCTGGATTTTTTAATTATTATTATTATTACTGGATTTTGTTTTGCCCAACTAATCACCATGATATCATGATTCATGGAGAAATATTCATAATATCGTGAATTCTTTCTCGACATGAAACAAATAAACACGATATTGAATGTTTGAGATGAAAATAAGAGCCACCACCTCTCATGTGGCCATTAAAGTAAACAACTCCAATCTCACCTTCAGTGAAGGAGATACCCTAATAGTGAATGCAATGGCTAGATACATGGATTAAATACAACATTCGTCAGTGTTCAGCAATCCCAAGAAGAAAATGCAAAACCGACCGGCCTTAAGATAACCACCCCCCTTACTATGTCTGGTTACCCCAACAAACATCTAAAGACATAAGAGAGATAGAGAGAAAAAATATCATTCTGGACAACAACATTCAACATAGAACATTACAGCGATAGGCAACCTAACTAGGGTTTTTCAAAAGGAAGCGATCAAAGCGGCAACATCATCAGCATAACAAATGAATTCTATATTAAAGCGGCAAAAAAATCCCCAGCATACAAATCCACTAATAAAACCACCTAGCCTAACTATATTAAAAAGAAAGAGCAAGAATAGGAGGTTCTGAGACGAAAACTAGTAAACAAAAATACTAATTAAGGAAAAAGAATAGATAACCTTTTGCACGACGAGATAAGAGAAAAG
This sequence comes from Amborella trichopoda, assembly GCF_000471905.2. The sequence continues at coordinate 878,358 of NW_006499092.1, forward strand.
TGGAGCGGAGCAATTTGTGGGATTGTTGTAGATGAGGTGGCAAGGAGTGATGACGGAGCGGCAACATCACTCGAGTGGCAGCAGTAACAGTGGGATGGACAAGGGGCAAAGGCCTCAATGACTGTGCAAAGGCCATACTCTAGCTTCTTTTGTTTTAATGCCAGGCACGGTAGAGAGAAGAGAGAAAGAAGGTGTGGGCTCAGGGTTCGAGGGTACAAACTCAGTGCAGGAAAGGGAAGGTGGGGAAGCTGAGGTAGAGAGAGAGGAGGGGATTCAGGAAGCAAACGGAGTGATTTTGGATTATAATAGAAATTTATCACCAAAGGAGGTTCGAGAAAGTACGGGATCGGTCTCTGACTACCCATTCTGCGCTGATGTGCATAGTTGGCGTTTCATTTTTTAATTTGTCTGTTAGGGCGAACCCTTAGGGTTATCTAGCTGGTGCCACATGAGCTGGCCCGCGTGTATCGCCCACAAGATGTAATCCAATAGTGGTTTCGTCTAGGCCTTTAGGGTATATAAAAGGAAAAATTATCAAAAAAAAAAAAACCCAAGATTTTTTATGTAATTTACCTCTAACTTAATATTTCCTCACCCTTTTTTCTCCAAAACAAACTTCAAACTTTCTATGTAAATACCCCCAAGGAAAAAAATTTATTTTTAAACGAAAATACCTTTTTCATGCATAAAAATAATTTTGGCCATATTTGATGTTGACTTTTGGACCCACAAGCATATTGGCAAAGCACACCATCACATTATAGGAGTGTATAAAAATCATTTTGGCCAGATTCTGACTTTTGGACCCAATAACACATTGCCGGAGCGCAACATCACATTGTAGGAGCGCATAAGTGACGGACCACTTTAAGTCGAACCGAATTTGAGTGCTTTTGAACCGCCCTTTACATAATGCTGGAGCCCCGGAATCCAATAACATATACTGCCGGACCGCCCTTTGCAACTGTCCAACTACACTTTAGATAATGTCAAACCCCTATTGTCGGACCACACTTTACACAGTGTATGAGGCCTACTGCCGGACCGCACTTACACAGGTTTTGGTGTGACAGATGAGAGAGATGTGGGTAAGGTAAAAGTAATGGAGGGTAGTTTAGGTATTTTTTATTTTTTTATTTAGTTAGGGGTATTTGCATAAAAAGTGTATTTTGAGGAAAAAAGTGAGAGAAAATGTAAGGTTAGGGTAAGTTACATAGAAAGTGTAATCTTGGGGGTTTGTTATAATTTTCCATGCATAAAATATGGCCCATAGGTTTAGTTTGCCAGGTTTGTGTCAAGGTCAAGTGAGGGCTAGCCCAACCCCAATAGGGTTGGGGTCTCTTTGGCCCGCTCCAAGGCAGGGCCGGATTGGGCTAGCCTTATGGGGACGAGAGCTTGGCAAGGGCTAAGCTGGTCTGACCCATTGCTAGCCCTAAACTCAAGATGCTCCAAAAGTTTCCTATGCATTCCAAAATATATGGGATAAAATGGTCTCATTGTTTAACGCAATGCCAACTTTTAAAGTTTAAACGTTGTAAATTGCTTGGATGAGTCCCGAATGAATTAAACTTGGGAAATTATCACAAATATACATTATTTTTTGTCTATTTAGATAAAAACCGTCAATTTTCATAAACCTCACCCACTCCTTTTTTCTTCAATTTTGAGAATTTTTTGATCAAAATAACCTTCACGGTAGTTGTATTACCGTGAAGTCAATTACAGTACTTTAATTACCGTAAAAACTAATCAATATTATACGGCATTTTAAGTACCATAAAAATTAATCCATGTTATACGGCATTTTAAGTACCGTAAAAATTAACCATGTTATACGGGTGTACCGTAAAAACTAACCCATGTTATATGCCATTCAAAATGTGGTAAACCTTTTTTTCCTGTTCATATTTTTCTCTTTTATCCCTTTGGGTTAGCTAGCTCGGACCAAATGAACTAGCTCACGTGTATCGGCCATAAAATGTAGTCCAATAGTCTAGGGATATAAAATATGATGCATAGGTTTAGTTCACCAAGTTTGCGTCAGGGTCAAGTGAGGGCCAGCCCAACCCCAATAAGGTCGGGGTCTCTTTGGCCCGCTCCAAGGCAGGGTAGGTTTGGGCTGGCCTTATCAAGTTCCCGTTGCTAGCCCGAAACTCAAGATGCTCCAGAAGTTCACTACGCATTCCAAAAAATGACGGGATAAAATGGCCTCACTATTGAACGCAATGCCAACTTTTAAAGTTTAAACGATGTAAATTTTTTAGATGGGTTTCGACCAAATTAAAATCAGACCCTTACCCAATTAAATCTAAGTTACACTTGAACCTAGACCCTTATCCAATTAAATCTAAGTGGGACTTGAACCTAGGTTCGGTCCAAATCAATTGGAACTAGACCCCACTCATAGGGTTAGATCTGGTCTTAAAATATGTAGATATAAAGATATATTTTATATATGAAAAAGTTTATTTAAGTGCAAGGCTCTAAACAATCAAATTAGGGCGCACATCAAAATTTTCACTAGAAGAGATTGTTTTGATGTCCAAATATCCTCAAATTGATCATCTGGACCTCAAGATGCATGGACATGAGAAAAAAAAAAAGGACTTCAAGTTTTGGAGATGGTGCATCTTGTAATGCATTTTTGGACTGTCAATTTTTAAGTTTTCATAGATATGCTCGATCTACAATATTTTTGAAGTTTTAAATTTTATAATTACAAATGAAAATATATTTTAACGCTATCACAAAGATTTCCAATATTGAAACCTCATTTCTCGATACTATTTGAAGGTACGCTTTTACTTTGATTGTTTAGAGCCTCGGCTCTGTACAAACCGCACCCTATATATATTTTATAATATAGTTAATATATTTTTAGGTATTTGTATGTATCTCGTGTCGTGTAAGGTTTGCCTTGACTGCATTTGATAGGGTCCAAGCTTTACCTGGTTGGGTCAGGTCAAGGTCAAGTGGACCTAGGCACGACCTAATCAACCCCATTGCTTGGAAGGTTCCATTATCTAGGTCCACATTTGGACTTGATTGGGTCGACCGCACCCTTTTCGACCCGACAACTTCTCAATCTTTGGAGTTATTTCCCATTTATCAATCCTCCCTTCAAGGGAATTGAGATTTTGAATAACAATATTCCAAATATATTATATATTAAATTTGTCAATGCCTAGCCAATACCCTACAACATTTGAAAACATTCATTTATTCCTGTCTTTGCCACAACTACTGATTGGAATAATGTAGATCTCTCGTGTTTTCGCTGAAAGCAAATCCCGGCTTTTCACAAGCCCTTGCACGTGCAAACGGCCAAAGACATGAAATCCATCCAAGGAGTCGTACACACAAATAGGCAATCACTTTTAACACCATCTCAATAGTTTCGTGTACACTACCTCAACAACGCCAAATTATGGTCCATGATGGCATCTTGATAAGAAGGGTGGTAGTGGGCCTATTGCCCGTCCAGCCCAGTCGGCATGGGCTACAAAAATGTGGGAGGGCCGGGCAGGGCAGAGCTTGGCCCATGGCAAAGATAAGGTAGACCTGGTTCGACCCTGCCCTGAGCCTTTTGTTCTTTATAGTTTTCTTTTATATTTTCATTTTTTTTTCTTTTGGCCCGTTCCTAGCCCACCATGGCCTTGATAGGGCCAGAGTCGGGCCTGGGCCAAGGCCTCTTTAGCCCAATCTCGGGCCTAGCTACCCTATGGGGTTCAGGGTGGGGCTAGGGCTAGGCTAGCAAGGCCAATGGCCTTACTAGTTTTCCAGCCCTACCTAACAAGCCCTTGGTATGGAAGCTGGCCCAGGTTGCATTCTATTTGAACCATGGGCTTGAAAAATGTAAAAATATTTGCGCTCCAAGATTGTAAGTTATTTAATCAACATTTGATAACATTCACCTCTAAAAATTAGGGATACTAAGCCTCTCCCTCTCCCTCTCAAAGTAAAAAAAAAAAACTCTTTCCCTCTCTCATAGAAGATTGAAAACTCAGTGAATTAAATGTTGCATGGGGCTTTCCTCCCTTTTTTTTAGCCTATAAAAATGACCTTATGTTTATCCTTGTCAAAAGTACTCCTTTTCAAAGTTACCAAAAATTACCCCGAAAAAAATTGGTTTTAAAGGAATATTTTAAATTTGGAAAAAGTTTGCATGGGTCTTTTGAAAAGTGCAAGAAAACCAACACGACCAATTTTAACTTTTAGAATAAGAAACTTTATGAAAGGACATGTAGGAGACAAATATAATGTACATGTCTCCCTCTCTTGTCACCCTTATTCCCTCTTTCTTCCTCTTTCTCTCGAGAACTTAAATCTTGCAATGAGTAACTTGATACAAATTGTTTTGGGTATATGACCTTCAAATGCCTTGAGAGCAAATAAGAACTATGATTATGTGATATTATAATTTAGTGGAAATGCGGTCCATATGTAACCAGAGAAGCAATGTTCTATAGTGCCCATTAACGCTCCTAGGTTGGCGGTCTAGGCTTGGAAGAGTCCAAAACCCTTTAGCATTAAGCATAACATACAAGCGTAGAGAGTTTATAGGGTTAACCTTTGTTGAGACCGGAGAGATGGGCACTATCCTATGTTTGGTTGGTAACTTGTGAGATTGAGGGTAAAAGTACTCAACATTACTATTGCAAGATATGTATATATGACAGTTGTTGGACTTTTGATGGAAGAGATGGACCTACCAAACTCTCAGGAATTGATGGCAGTATCGTGAGACTAGGGATCGCATAGATCAGGCTTTACCAAAACAATGATAACTTTGTGATTTTCTGTATTACTCTTCATAGCCATGAAACATTTCTTAAAGAGGGATGAGAGGAGGTCGTTCTCCAACGTTTAGCTTCCTCCTGGAATCTCTGAGAAACGTGGCTCTCTAATTTTGGGCGGTAGGTAGTTATTTTCTATCCGTTGGATAATGACATCTTCTCTCTCTAAGAATGCCCTTTTTTAATAATAAATATTAAAATATATGATGAAGATAAACAGAGAGAAATATGACACGTTTAAGGGCCCCATGACCACCCACACGTACCAACACTCCCACTTGACAATGAGAGCCAGATATATTGAAATATCATAAAGTCTTTACTACTTAGAGTGTTCAACATTGCTGAGCATATCTTTGTCATGAGGCTTTTCACGGTAGTGCGGTTATACATCTCATAACAAAAATATCCAAAGTCATGTAATAGGGTTTTTCACGCTAATGCGGTTTTTCCTCTTATTGGCAAGACATCAAAGAAAAAAATATCCCATTTAGGAGTTCTGGACTTTGATATTTCTAAGTCCCATCATAGCTACATGCTTTGATAATATTTCTGAACTCAATCCCTTTGTTAAAGGGTCTGCAATTATATCTGAAGATGACAAAAAACTTACAGTTATTTCATTCTTTCCAATAATATCATACATATAATGATAATTAATTTCAATGTGCTTACCCTTAGAACTATAAGCTCTATTTCTAATCGATAAGATAACATCCTGATTATCACAAAAAAATTTAACAGGCCTATCGACTATATCCAACTTCAAAACATTTATGAAGCGCTTAATGCAGATGGCATAAGTTGTAGCAATGCTACAAGTACATAACCTTGTTTCTTGTTAGACCAATAAATGCATCCACTTCCAAAGAGGAATACAGATCTTGAGGTTGATTTTCTATCATTTAGTTCTCCTGCAAAGTCTGCATCAGAGTACCCAATAACCTCTAAGTTGTCAGCTTGGAAGCACAACTTATCATTTCTAGTTTTTTGAATATATCTGAGTATCCTTTTTATGGCTTGCCAATGAGCTATCCTAGGATTACTCTGAAATCTACTTACAAGATCATATGCATGACTCAAATCAGGTCTTGTACATAACATGACATACTTTATGTATCATACAGCATGAGCATATGGAATTATTTCTATTTCAGTTTTGTCACTATCATTTAATTGACACATTTTCTTTGACAATTTCAAGCCTTTACAAAGGGGTGTATATACGAGTTTGCAATTTTTCATCTTAAATCTCTTTAAAATACTTTCTAAATAATTTTTTTTAGATAAATATAGAAGTCTCAAACTTCTATCTCTTGTTATTTTAATGTCCAATACATATGAGGCTTCTCTCATATCTTTCATCTCAAAATGATAACTTAGCCATGATTTGGTATGGCTAATCATGGAAATATCATTATCAGCTATCAAAATATCATCTACATACAGTGCTAATATAACAAAATTGCTCCCACTATTTCATACATAACACAATTCTCAAACATATTGGCTACATAACCAATTTCAATAATTGCATTATGAAAGGTAAAGAAGACTGTTTTAGACCATATAAATATTTCTTGAATTTGTATACTTTGTCTTCTTGGCCTTTAATTACAGATCTTTCTAGTTGTTTCACGTATATATCTTCTTTTAATTCTTCATTTAAGAAAGCTTTTTTAACATCCATTTGAAATAATTCTAGATCATAATGCATAACTAATGCTAAGATTATCTTAATAGATGAGAATTTTGCTACTGGAGAATAAGTCTCTACATAATCTATACCCTTCCTTTAGATGAAATCATTGTGCTACCAACATAGCTTTATATTAATCAATGAATCAATTTGCATTAAGTTTTTTTTTTAAGACTCATTTGCAACTAATGGCTTTTCTATCTTTAGGGAGGTCAACCAACTCCCAAACTTGATTTCTTTGAATAGCATCAAGTTCATCATCCATAGCTTGAGTCCACTCAGCTGAGCTATGTGAGATAATAGTTTCACTATAGCTTCGAGGTTCATCTATTAAATCATCACTTATTAAATAATAATTATTTTTATTTATAAATACATAAAATTCTTCTAAAATCATAGGTAGGGCTCTAGTTCTTTTAGGCATATCTGGTATACTTGATTCAATTGAATCATTATCACCAATTGTAGAGGGAGACTGTGAAATAGGGTCTTAGAGTCCCTTATCTTTATCAATTTCGTATAAGTCAATAGGCTTACTTAAATTATGTTCATCATCTATATTTTCTAAGAAATGAGCATCACGACTCTCTACTAAGGATCTAGTCTCATGGTTATAGAATCTATAGCTTTTAGAATTTTCTGAATAACCTATAAATGAGCATTTTATAGTTTTACTTTGTAATTTCTCGATTTTGTGGTGGTATTAGCACATGTGCCCAATAACCCCAAACTTTCAAGATAGTAAGGTCATGTTTTCTACCTATCCATAATTCATATGGGGTAAAGTCTATAGATTTAGTTGATAATAATAATATACATTGCAATGTTGAGAGTCTCACCTAAAAAATGAGGTGATAAATTTGAATGACTCATCATAGGCCTAACTATGTTCATTAGAGTTCTATTTCTTCTTTCAGCTATACCATTTTATTGTGGTGTAAGTGCCATGGTTGTTTGGTGAATTATACTATTCTCCTTACAAAATTCGGTAAATAAGGTGGAACAATATTCACCTCCCTAATCTGTTCGAAGAATTTTAATATGTCTACCTAATTGATTTTCTACCTCAGCTTTATATTCTTTAAATGTTTCTAAAGCATCTGATTTTTTACTAATTAGATATACATATCCATAACGTGAATAATCATCTATAAATGTTATAAAATGCTCCATACCTCTATGTATTTTTACATTTAATGTATATCAGAGTCAATAACATTAAGTAGTTCATTAGATATTTTCCTTTTAGGGAAAGGCTTCTTAGTTAATTTACTATAAATACATGGCTCGCATGTTTTGAATACTATTTCTCTTAAATTGGAAAATAAGCATCTTTTAACCATTTGATTCATTTTATCTTTATTTATATGTCCTAATCTTAAGTGACATAAAAATGAATCATTTATATACGCAAAAGCATCAAAAGATGCATCAGAATAACCATAAAAAGATGATCTTTCATTAATATTCAATTGATACAAATTGTCAACTTTAATATCTTACACAATGCTCTAGAATGCTTCCCAATTGTGACCCGACCAAACCTGAACCTTATTTCATAACCCTTACATCTAGCTTAGGGAGATAAATCAAATTACGCCTCATTTTGGGCGTATACAAAGTATTAGTCAATAGGATATTTGTTCCTCCTGATAAACACGGCTTGAAAGTATCGACACCAAGTACATCACAGTAGATGTTATTCCCCATATAAATCCGCTGGTTACAGGCTGCGATCTCCTTCAACTCTGTAAATCCATCCTTAATCCTCGAGACATGTCGAGTGGAGGATGAGTCGACCTACAAATTTCTCAGATCATGGTTGGCAACTAAAGATTCTAGGACTATACAGATCAAGTCATTTCTTTTATTTTGATTATTTCAAGCATGATTGTTATTCTGATTCCTATTTTTGTCTTTCAGCTTAAGACAATTAAACCTGATGTGGCCAATTTCTTTACAATAAAAATAGGTATTCTCAACTTTATTCTTTGGATTTTTTAAATATCTCTCATTTCCCTATACTTAATATTGTTTTGATTATTACAAGGTTTCTTGGGGATTTGAGAAGATGAACTTTGGGTAAAGTGGAGCTCTTTTGATTTCTTTCTCATTCTTCTCTCAGCTTCAATGCTGAGGTACATGGGAAGATTCAACAAAGCTATCATTTGTACATAATGGTTGGATGCAATTACAACAGGCTCTCAAGATCGAGGGAGACTTTTAAAGATAATGGACAATTCAGGCAACCAAAGACTGGATTTCCGGCAGCAGTAAGGTCCTTTGCTAGCACTGTCATTTTATTGACATGCTCAATCACTGAGTCCGATTCTTTCATTTTGCAAGAATTATATTTTTCTAATAACAATTGCGCATGGGTCCCAGAAGTGGTCACATATTTTTCAGATAGGGCACCCATCATACTTTGAGCTGTGGTGTGGTCCTCAAAGACTTTAATTAAATCATCTTTCATAAAACTCAACATAGTAGTCATAACTACTTTGTCATCTTCGAACCATTTTTCAAGTCGTCTTTTGGTTTGACTATTGTCATTAAGCTCTAAAATTGGTGATTCTGTATCTAGCACATAGTCCACTATATCTTGGAAGACAATATATCTAATTTTTCTTTTTCACATAGAAAAATTCGTTCCATTGAGTTTTTTAAGTTGTGAGAGTTCTGACATGACTAGCCTAGATGCCATTCTAAATTTTAGATAATACCTAAATGTTAAAAAAATTTAATTGTGTTTAAGAACATGGTTGTCTGCTAGTCAAATCAATACATTGCCAACTCTATATGGGCAGTGACTTCAATGAAGAATTCTCTCGAATAGTTTATGTTTGCACTGTCGTGATGCAACAAAAAATTAATAAAGTAAAGCAACAAACTACTTCATGTTAATTCTTGTACAAGGCTAATTTTCATTCATAGATGAATATGTTTTATCACAGGAGAGAGAGTCGACAATGATATTTGATATTTTCAACAAAAAATATGGCATAACATAATCACAAAAAATGAATTCACAAAATCAAGATCATGAAATTTTCTTACTTAAGAGACCAATTATGTGATGCAATGACAATTATTGTGCAAATAAAATATGCAGAAAATCCCTAAATTATAAGCCACTAAAAAAAATGCATGCAATTGATATGTCGACCTTTAATCCAATATAATTGTTGTGTGCATAATAATTTTCAAAAAAACTATATGCACTAATTTTCAGCAACAAAAGGTGGAAGAAAGAAGATATGAAAGTCGACTGATTTTCAGCAGTCCATAATCAGTAAAGAGTTACATCAACGGATAGCAAAGCACATAAGAAAAAACAGGCAAAAATATTGATAAAGGCTTGCTAGATATTTAGATTCTTGCTAACGAATAAAAGCAAGCATTGGGCCTCAATTATTAATAGCTCAATTTAGAATGATTAACAAGATGCGTGAAAATAAGATATAACCAGAAAGAGACAAAAAATAACGAAGCCAACAAAAAACGTGAAATAAAACAGGGTCAACAACAAACCCCAAAACAAAAAGAAACAAAAATAGAGTCCTACTTTGTATATGTGCAAAAAAACAATGAGGAGAGAGAAACAATTCCACTGAGGTAACTTTTGTACTTCAAAACATTTAATAATCCTTGTACTTGAGAAAAAGTATTTGGACAGTGCTTATGTAAAAGAAAAAAGAAGAAGAAAAGTATAACAAAATATTCCTTTTACTTTCCTTTATGATTCAACAAGATATAGATCGGCCAACAAGAGAAGATAAGAGTTGTCATTAAAATATAAAGATTGATGATTTATCTCTTATCATTTAAAAGCCAAGAGATATGTTCTTATCGTTTAAAAACTAAGAGATATGCTCTTATCGTTTAAAAGCCAAGAGATATGCACTTATCATTTAAAAGCCAAGAGATATGATAGTAGCTATAGCTAAATGAAACATGTGCATTCGTGTGGTTGAAGCCTCTGATATATTAAAAAAAAGAAAATTACAGTGGATGAATAAAAACAAATACCATGATCAACATAATATATATATATATATATATATATATATATATATATATATATATTGTTTGTCTTGATGATGAGCAAGAAGTAAAAGCAAAGAGAGAGAACAATTTGATGATTTTATTCTCTTTGTCTTTTGCGTAATTAGTTTCAAAAGTCCGATGAAATAAATAGGATAACTGATGAGCACAAATTAAACATGAAAATAATATCAAGAGAGCAAGGATAAAAAGTAAATAAATAAATCAATAATGGAATCTTATCGCTCTGATACCAATGTTGGATATTTGATGGAAGAGACAGACCTGCCAAACTCCCAGGAATTGATGGCAGTATTGTGAGACTAGGGGTCACAGAGATCAGGTTTTACCAAAACAATGAAAACTTTGTGATTTTCTGTGTTGCTCTACATAGCCATGAAACTTTTCTTAAAGCGGGTGGGAGGAGGCCGTTCTCCAATGTTTGGCTTCCTCCTGGAATCTCTGATAAACGTGGCTCTTTAATCCTGGGAGGTGAGTCGTTATTTTCTACCCGTTGGATAATAGCATCTTCTCTCTCTAAGAAGGCCATTTTTTATTGATAAATATTAAACTATATGATGAAGACAAAAAGAGAGAAATATGACACGTTTAAAGGCCCCATGGCCACCCACACATACCAACAACAGTGGCATATATGATAGTGACCCATTGGGGTTATACTTATACATGTGTTGAAGAGAGTCCTCCTAAACCATTGTGATATTGTGAATGCCTATGTAAGACATGACTTGTCCTTAAAAGGAAACCATAATTCATATCCTAGATCTGTGTTCCCTCTATTTATTAGCCCACTTTGATGGAGAAAGCACAAGGCCCTATTGATCATGGGTGCCATGGGGTTTGTTTGATAATATAAGACTGAGGACTATTAAAAGTTGCATAGGTAGAGTGCCTTAGTATTTTCACATATTCCTGGCCTGGGGATTACATTTTTTTAATTATATTTTTTATGTTTTAGAAAATTTATTGAATATTTTTAAAGTGTGTGCATATGTTATTTCTACAAATTTTTAATTAAAAATAAAATGTATTTATCTATATTAAAAATCGAGAACTTGTCAAAGTACCCATGAGAACAATTTAAAACTTTAGCTATATCTTTTCATTTAATTTCAAAATACCTATAAAAAATACATGGTTTTTAGTTGGAATAGCTGCAAATGGGCAAGATGCTAAATAGTTCATCTTTTGTTCATAGTTTGAAAATTTTCCCTTGAAATTGACGACTCATTTTTCAATACTTGGAGGGATCTAATTTTGTTTTTTGCCCTTCAAAATTATCTATGATCAATGTGGGACCCAGTGACCAAGGGCCAGACATGGGAAGGTCCTCATGATGCAGGCATGGGGTTCGCTAGGGCTTCTACGCCCACACACCGTCTCATTTTTTTCCCTGTCCCGCTTGTTGGCCAAGTAAAACTTGGTTGTTATCTCGAATAGAGCTTGAAAAAGTTAAGAAATGTTAAGTGTTCAAGAAGGTTTGAAAAGCTTATTGTTTATTTGTAATAAGGATAGACTAGATCTTTTGGATAAATATCTTATTTGTTTGAATTAAAAGAGAATGGGTAAAGAAAACCAAGGGATAAGGTTTTTCGGTTTTTTTTTATTTTTATTATGATGCCTGATTTAGGAAATGGAGAGGTAAGATTAAAAGTCGCTCTTCACCCGACATATTACTAGAGTTCAATAATTTACATTAAATCTAAAATAAGATGGCAAACCCTAAACCAAACACAACTATTTAATACTTTGTTGGTGCTTTATAACACTTAGAATAATTGGAAGAATTATTGTTGTTGATGTTGTATAACACTTTGAATAAATGGAAGATGACCATACGGTGGGTCCTTGATATTAGAAATTCACGGGAGTAATTTGCAAAGGTCTGGGATTGTGGAAAGAACCACGAAGTGATATGAGAAGAACTGATGCACATGAAATACGGTGGAAAATTTGGATTCAGTTTAGTCCGCCGTAGAGTGAATAGTGCTATGAGGTAAACGTAACATTTCACTCAAATGATGACCAGAGAGGTATGAAATTGGTGGGAAGTCTTGGGATGTGCTTCAAAGAAGGATTTTGTTCTTTGACTCAAATGAAATGGATTTTGGTGGTAATTACTGTTGGGAGGTGATGGCAAATCGGGTATTTTTAACTTGTTGAGGGTCATTTTAGTCATTATTAATAGGCTCTTTGTATTGAGGGTTTATAATATAGTTATCCGAAGCGTCCAACTAGGGTGGCACTTCCACTCCGGAACCCAGCTCCGACGCTTTGTAGCCAGGATCTCAATTGGAGCTCGTTTCCTACTTTTTGGGAGCTCGCTCCTATTTTTAGGATTCTTGATCCCATTCACAACAGGGCTTGCTCCCAATACTGCATGGAACACATCACTTAAATTTTTGGATCTCGTTCTTGAATGACTTAGATCCCTACTCCCAGAGTTTTAGGAGCACAATCCCTACATTTCGAGAACTCCATCCCTATTTTGCCGAAACATCCTAAAAGAAACTTCTTAAATAAAATTAATTTTTAAACTAAAATAATTATATTTTAAGCCAAATTTTCATAAAAGTGGAGTTTTGCGATGGGAGTGCAGATTAATCATGCACATAACGCGATCTTTCCTTGAATGGAGCTCGATCTTTTCCAAATAGGAACACAATTATTCTTAGATGGAGGCGCGATCATGTTGTCGATGGGAGCATGATCCTAATGAATATGGGAACACGATCCCATTTGACATGGAAAGCGTTCCCGTTAAATAGGGATCTTGATCCCGATGTATTGGGAACACGCTCCCAGTTCATACGGGATCTCGATCCGCTACTTTTACCCTCACCGAAACTGGCTCCCCCGAGCTTTGGAGCTTTGGGCAAACATCGCTCTGACGCTCCCCCTCCTAGAATCAGAGCCGCTTCTGCTCCCGCTCCTAGTAACTATGGCTTATAACCCATTGAGTTGAGTGAGAAAAGTCTGAGAAGAAAATAAAAAGAAAGTGAAAAACATAGAGAGAAGGTTGGAAGAAAATTTGGGGGTTTTTGCTAGAAAACCCTAGCGCCATCATTTGGGTTTGAGTTGAGCCATTTTATCGGCATTTTTTGGCGGCATCGATGAATTGAAGAAAATAGTCAATTGTTGGTGGTTTTGTGGTAGGAAGTTCTTTTATTTGAATTTTTCTTGAGATTGTATGAGGTAACTCTATATAACCCCGATCTTGTAAGTTTTTCTCTTGATAGTGATTACACCTTTGCCATCTTGCCCGTGGACGTAGCCCATCTTGGGTGAACCACATATATGTGCATGTCCGTCTCTACTTTTATTTATGTTATTCTTTGATGATTTCCCATATTAATTTTTCCCAATTATATTGCACTTGTAATTGCATCTTGGATATGTTATTTGAGTGTTGAAATCATTGTGGTGGAGTGCTCACCACTTCTAATGGGGTTTGAGATATCCCGATTGCTCAAAAGGGATATTGGGTGATCCCGATATACAACAGTTACAACTCTATTGTAGAGCCATGAAACTCGATAATATGTTTGTTCCGGCAAAAGACAGTTCAGGTCAATTGATGTTCAAACAGGACCAAGAGTTGTGGAAGGGCATGGGATGATATTTTAAGAAGATTCCTAAATCTAGTACTTTAGTGGACCACAAGGAGGTCAAAGAAATCCAAAATAGGAAAATTCTCATTAGTTGTAGTTTGAATCACACTGCGGTAGTGGTGTATGCACAAACTTTGAATAGGTTGCCTTAATGACCTCCAACAAAAGTTGACTTTTTATGAACAAAAAAGAATGTCTTACCATCCTACATGTAAAACTTTGTGCAATTTTGATGTGATGAAGGGGATTACTGCTGCAATAGAGTTTGCCAGGACCTTAAATAGGTGAGGTTATTGACATCCAATCAAGATAACATTTTTAATTTAGATATAAAAATGTCTTAGGGTCTGTTAATACGAATTTCATAAATTTTGGACTTGTATAACTGATCCAAATAAATCTAGATTAGAAAGAAAATAAGATCAATTCACAAAATGTAGTTCCAGAGGAAGAACTCGGGGTTAATTTTAATTGACCATGGTTTTGATGCCCAAGAAATCTCAGTTTTTTTCAATGGCGCGGAAATGTCTTGGGAAGTTTCTTATAAAAATTTCATGAATTTTGGGCGTGTCCATGTCGCCCAAATAAATCGTATGCAAGACAGCTTGTTATTTACTGCAAACTTTATTTACACAGAGTATGCCTTGAGGCAAACTTAGTTGACCATGCTAGAGTCAATCAATGAAGCTGAAATTCTGTGTGTGGGAGACTACAATTAAAAGTTAGTGATTTTTGGATATCTCTAGATGGTTGGGTTGAATTTTTCTTCCTTCTCTGCCAGTTTTGTGCAGCAATAAACGAGGAAAATGGGGTATGCCTTGAGAATTGTTTGGGGGATCATATAATTTTATTTTGATCTAAACTTTTGTAGAGAAGTTCGTAATTGAGTTAAAAATCTCCAGTTAACACTTTGGACACCAAGAAGGGCATCATTTGAATTTTTCTACATCACAACCATACTGCATTAGCCTTTTGCAACGTATTTGTTCCACCCTTGCAACAAAAATTTTTGGTGATTTTTCATGATTTTGAGCTCTAAATAAATCGAGGTTTCTTATAGAGAAATATCAGAATTCTAGAAAATGTTTCTAAAATGGATTTTGAGCTAGATATGGCCATACAATACCAAAATCAGAAAGATGACAGAAAATTTAGAAAGTATATCTCTTCAGTGCTGGATTTGAGATTTCTTTCAAAATTTTAAAAAGATTTTGGATTGCCTTGGTTCCAGTTATAATGGAGATAATATCAATAGGTGATTCCCAGGCGAAATATCTGAAATGTGGTAAAAGAAACCAAGGATTAAATAAAATCAGCAACTTTCCTAAAACTCGAATGCTTCTACTAACTTGAAGTGAAAAGTGGGTTTTTGCCAATTTTAAAATAAAAAGACCCCAAACAACGGATAATCAAAGTAAAATAACCACACATACAAAGAGGCAAGCACTCAAAATTAACAAACGAAATTTCTTTTTACTGCAAGCAAAAATTACACTACAGGAACTCTTACCTTGGATTTGAAGGATTTGGACTCTCTCGGGCCAATTTTTTCTTACACTTAGACCACCGGGCTTGTTGTTACCATGGGAGAACCCTCACTATCAATGTTGGGCAATTTCCGGAGCCCGTGTTGAACAAGTGACTGTGACTCAAGAAATACTCAATCACCGCAACCTGTTAGGTGCATATCCTTTGATAGAGATTATTTTTTATTTTTTATTTTTTTTTCTGGCTAATTGGTTCCAATTTATTCATGGAGACCTTGTTAATTATACACATCACCTCAACAGAGAGAAAGGAAAAATACCTTTGTTTAATTGATTACAAGTGACTGCAACTTAGAAGAATAAACCAGGGATTACAATGGACTTCATATACGAAAGGCCTTCAAGAGAACTTTAGGTGTTGTGTTGCACTACTTTGCTCTGCCCTTTACTGTGCTTCGTTGTTATGGACGTCCCGCTTTTGCTCCTTTTTATAAGCATTCATGCCAGGGGGATATGTGATCGTGTCAACTAATCGTGTCGTACTGGGTATTGTGGTGATTGGATCCAATAACTTCTCGAGATTGTATGTTGACATGCGTTCGTTTGTCAATAATTAGTGCTTTTTGTTGTAAAATCAGGATAACTCAATAACATCTTTTGAGTAAATCATGATATCTCAAATTCCACTAGATGTAGTGAGCACTATACCCCTATGATTTCAACACTCAAATAACATGTCCAAGATGTAACACAATTGTAAAAATATAAAAACAATAAAACAAGCAATATGGGAAATCATCAAAGCACGACACAAATGAAAGTAGAGAGGGACACACACATATACGTGGTTCACCCAAGATGGGCAACGTCCACGGGCAAGACGGCAAAATGTGTATTCATTATCAAGAGAAAAACTTACAAAATTAGGTTACCTCATACAATCTCAATGAATGCTCAAACAAAGAATTTCTTACCGTAAAACCACCTACAGTCAACTCCTTTTTTCAATTTAGCGCACCCGCAAAGAAATGCTGAAAAAATGGCTCAGCCCGAACCCAAATGGTGGCGCTAGGGTTCTGTCACAAAAGCCCCAATTTTTTTCTCCAAATCTCTATGTTTTCACCTCTCTTTTTTTTTCACACCCGCGCGCTTTCCTTTTTCTCATGCCTGCGCACTTGTTTCTCACTCTTCCTCTCATCCGCATGTCTCTCTCTCTTGATAAAGCCCCTTTTTAAGAGCCTCCATCCAAAATGATGAAACTACCCTCGAATAAGAGGGGGAATACCACATGGGTGGTGATTTGGCATCACACCCCAACAATCTCCACCTTGATGCAAAATCACACATTTGCCTTGCCAATCCATCACTTTCTTTCTTTCTTGAAACCTAGAGAAGTTAGGCTCCATTCTAACTTCTTTACTTAGATGGTCTTTATAAGCATATTAGCAAGGTTGTCTTCAGTCTTGATCCTGACCAATCTAACTTGTCTATCTTCAACAACTTGCCGAATATAGTGATATTGAACCAATATGTGTCTTGCCCTCATGTGGTGAACCGGGTTCTTGGTCGAATGGATAGCACTCGTATTGTCACAAAATACTTCCATGTGCTTGCACATAATGCCCATCTCACCTATCAACCCTTGAAGCCACAGACTTCTTTTGATGCTTCCATTGCCGCCATATACTAGGCTTCGGTAGTAGACATTGCTACCATGTTTTGAAGTCTTGACATCCAACTTACCATTCCATTTGTAAACCAAAAAACAAATGCGGTAGTCAACCTACCTCTATCAAGATCATCGACAAAATTTGCATCCACAAAACCTTGCATTGGAATTGAGCCCTTGCCAAATGTGATTGCATAACTTGTTGTACCTCTTAAGTACCGAAGCACTCATTTTGTTGTTTCCCAATGAACATATTTGGGGTTTGCCATAAACCGACTTAGAACTCCAACCGCATGCGCGATATCCATTCTTGTAAATACCATGGCAATGCTTCTTCTTTTTTCTTCTGTCTTCGGACTTTGCATGAAGACAATTTGAAGTGAAGCGCTAAAGGTGTCTTCATCGGTTTTGCATCTTTCATGCCAAAATTTTCAAACACCTTTGCTATGTAACCCTTTTGAGATAATAACAAAATTCCATTTCGTCTATCCCTTTCAATTTCAATCTCAAGGATTTGCCTTGCCGGTCCAAGATCCTTCATCTCAAATCTTTGGCTCAAAGAAGTATTGAGTTCATCAATTTTTGCATTATCTTTGCACACCAAAAGCATGTTATCCACATATAAGACTTAAACCAAGTATATACCATCATAAGAAAACTTTAAATAGATGTATTGATCATACTTACTTCTTGTGTACCCAAGGCTCATCATGAACATATAAAATGTTCTATACCATTGTCTTGATGCTTGCTTGAGCCCATATAAGGACTTCATCAATTTGCACTCAAGTCCTTCTTTGCCTTCTCTATGAAGCCTTCCGGTTGCTGCATGTACACTTCCTCTTCAAGTTCTCCATGCAAAAAAGCCGTATTCACATCCATTTGCTAAAGCTCTAAATCATGCCTAACAACTAACCTAAGCACCAAGCGAATTGAGACCAACTTGACAATCGGTGCAAAACTTTCATCAAAGTCAATCCCTTTTTTTTTTGCGAAAAACCTATTGTCATCAATCTTGCCCTATATCTTTTAAGCTTGCCATCAAGCCCTTTCTTTATCTTGAATACCCATTTACAACTAACAACCTTTCTACCTTTTGGTAGCTCCACTAAATCCCAAGTCTTGTTTATTTGAATGTCTTCCATAGCTATTTTTCAATGCTCTGTACCATTGTTATCAATGACTTCATAGAATGATATTGGTTCTTCATTTTTGGTTATCATAGAATACAAAGTATTTGGATCCACATTATCTTTATGCCACTCGGATGCACGAGTTTCTCTGGTAGAGCACCTATGTACCAAAGGCACAATTTCATCATGATGGCCATGTGGTTCTTCATCTTGACTTCCTAGTTTTTCATGTTCTTCACTATGATCAATAGGTACATTCTCATAAGGCATAATTGTACTTGGTGGAAGTATTCGGGGTTGCCTTGAAATTCTTGGCTATGTTGTTGCACTTCTTGACCATTGTCATTTATCATCATCCATTTTGCCAATACCTTGGATTCATCAAAATCCACATCACAACTAGTGATTATTTTTTGGGTACTTGGATCCTATAATCTGTACCCCTTCACACCCTTGATATAACCTACAAAGATGCACTTCTTTGACCTTAGATCCAATTTGTTCATTTGGCAACTTGGAATAAGTGCATAGGCATTACAACCAAAATTTTTAAAATCAGAGTAGTTACTCAGAGTTCCATACCATACCTCATTAGGAGTTTTCCTTCCTAATGCTAATGAAGGCGATCAGTTGATAAGATAACAAGCCATTGATACAGCTTCCGCCCGTAATTCTTGTTTTAGGCCGACATTGCTTAACATGCGCCTTGCACGGTCCATCATAGTGTGATTCTTCCTCTCGACGACACCATTTTGTTAAGGATTGTAGGCATTTATGTAATGCCTAGTCATTCCCTCGGCTTTGCAAAAATTTTCGAACTCCTTTGATACAAACTCTCTATCATTATCGGTCTGAAGAACGTTGATGTTATTCCCCATAGATTTTTTAACTTCAGTTTTAAAATTCTTAAATGCGCAAAACACATTACTTTTGGACTTGAGAGTTTTGATTCATACCTTTCTTGAGAAGTCATCAACAAATGAAACAAAATATAATGCACTTCTATAAGATGTAGTTGGTGAAGGGCTCCATACATCCGAGTGAATGTAATCAAGTTTGCACTTGTTTGTATGCTTCCCGATCTTGAAAGGTTGTCTATGTTGTTTCCCATAGTCACAGTACTCACAAAATTCGGATCCATTAATTTTAAGTGTAGGAATAAAATTCCTCTTCATCAAGACCTCCATACCCTTATCACTCATATGCCCTAATCTTCTATGTCATAGGTGAAATGGGACTTTCGCACGTTCGACCACGAAATTCACTTCATCATTTATTATTGTGCTTCCCAATAATTTGTACAAGCTCCCAACTAAGACTCATTTCATCACAATTAGAGCCCATTTTGATACTTTGATTACACCACCTTGACCGATGAACTTATAACGTTATGAATCTAGAGAAAAGAGGGAAATCAAGCTCTTTTTTAAGTCCGATATATGTCTAACATCCTTAATTGCTCGAATAGTAACATCAAACATCCTTAGGCGAACCAAACACATTCCAGCCACCTTGTTAGTGGAATTATTACCTATGGATACTGATCTTCCTTCACATGACTCATATGAGTCAAACCATTATCTATGTGGGGACATGTAATGAGTGGCTCCCACTATTAAGTATCCAATTTTCATAGAATATTGAATTATATGCTACCATCAATACTTCATCTTCAATGAACCTGAATATAGACTCTTCAACTTGATTTGCTACATTTTTTGATTTACTTGGCTTTCACCTCTCGCATTAGGAGCTTTGGAAGAATTCACCCCATTTCTTTTAAAACAATTCTTCCTTATATGACCGGGCTTCCCATAATGCCAACACATATTCTTGTTATTGGGCCCTTTAGATTTTGGTCAAAATCTTGAATTACTTCTTGAATGATTTATTGATGAATCACCCCGTTCATTTGATCGACCTCTTGCCACAAGAGCTTCCGTCTTCAATTCTACCGAACTTCCCAAAGATGCTTTCGAAGTTCATCGGCAAGTAGGGCACTACACGTCGAGCCTAAATCAAGAGAATCCTATTTACTACAACTCAATGTAATAACAAGGTTATCATAGGATTCCGGCAATGAACAAAGTAAGGTGACCGCCTTATCTTCATCGTCTATTCTCACATGAATACTTTCAAGTTGATAAATGATGTTATTAAACTCATTCAAATATTGTGACACATTTGCACATTCTTTCATTCTCAAGGAATACAATTTTCTTTTTAAGAAAATTCGATTTGTGAGGGATTTTGTTTGGTACAAGCTTTCTAATTTTTCTCACAAATCTTTTGTTGTCTTTTGGCCAACAATATTAAACAAAACTTCATTCTCTAAACACAAGCGAATTGTGGCTCGTGCAGTCATATCAAGTTCGTCCCAATCATCATCGGTCTTATTTACCAGTTTCTTATCTTTTCCAAATAATGCTTTGTGTTGCCATAGATGTACCAATAAATCTTGCATTTTTAATTTTCAATTTTCAAAATTATCTTTCCCATTAAACTTCTCTACCTCAAACTTGTGAGATGCTATTTTTTCAAAAATATTACACTAATTCCTTGAGCTCTAATACCACTTGTTGTAAAATTGAGATAACCCAATAACCCCTTTTGAGCAAATCGGGATATCTCAAATCCCACTAGATGTAGTGAGTACTACACCCCTATGATTTCAACATTCAAATAACATGTTCAAGATGCAACAACAAGTTTAATATAATTAGGAAAAATATAAAAACACTAAAACAAGTAATATGAGAATTCATCAAAGCAACGACACAAATGAAAGCAGAGAGGGACACACACATGTATGTGGTTCACCCAAGATGGGCTATGTCCATGGGTAAGAAGGTAAAGGTGTATTCACTATCAAGAGAAAAAATTACAAGATTGGAGTTATTCAGAGTTACCTCGTACAATTTCAAAGAATACTGAAACAAAGAACTTCCTACCATAAAACTACCTACAATCGACTAATTTCTTCGATTCACCGCACCCGCAAAGAAATACCGACAAAATGGCTCAACCTAAACCCAAATGGTGGTGCTAGAGTTCTGTCACAAAAACCAAATTTTTCCCCAAATCTATATCTCTCTGTTTTCACTTCTTTTCTTTTTTTACACCTGCGAGCTTCCCTTTTTCTCATGCCCGAGTACTTGTTTGTCACTCTTCCTCTCATCCGCACGTCTCTATCTTTATAAAACCCCCTTTTAAGAGCCCCCATCCAAAATGATGAAACTACCCTCGAAGAAGAGAGGGAATACCACATAGGTGGTGATTTGGCATCACGACCCAACACTCCTCACAGGGCCATGTATCATTCAGATAAGTTTAATGTGGGATTTCACTTATCAATTTTACTGTTGCAGGTAAGATTCAAACTCATGGGTTATTAGAAGTCTTATAGTGGAAAGTGTTATTTTCACCAAAGCTTACATAAAGGTTGGTGCCTTGAATTTGACTTATGAAGCATCTAACATGCTTGTACCTAGACCTCATCACTTATCTTTTTGAGTGGTCATAGGGCGACAAAATGTTACCAAAGCCACTTTAATATTTAATAGCATATGTTTGAGGTGTAGATTAAAAGGAAAGAACTTCTCTCATCTACCGGAGCGTTTTTTATGAGAAAATGACTCTTACAATTGCAGGAGCATAAGGATAAGAATAAGGGTAAAAATGATTCGCCACCGTGATCCAAATATATAAGAATAAGGGTTAAAAGATGTGCCGTCGTATGTGGAGCTACATGTAATGCTTGACATGTGGTCCTCATTAAGCATGGATGCAACTGCTAGACCTCAGTAATATGTGAATGCTTTTAGTCTTTCTCATGATAGGCTACTTGTAGAGTTTCAACCGATTTCAAAATTTCACTAAAACAAGTTCTCCTAAATGTCACACACGTGAGAGAATTGGAGTGTGGGGCTTTCTTAAAGACTAATGGAAGGTATTTTAGGTAATCGAGAGGATTTTGGGAATCATGAGACCATATCAAGACTTAATTATAGATTCAAGTTGACAATGCCTTACATTCCCGGTGCCTAGTATATGTGAGGCTAAAAAAAGGTCACTTACCATAATAGTAGGGTGCGGTTTGTATGGAGCCTAGGCTCTAAACAATCAAATTAGAGCCTACCTTCAAATAGTGTTAAGAAATGTGGCTTCAATATTGAAAACTTTTGTGATAGCTTTAAAATATTTTTTCATATTTATTTATAAAGTTTAAAGCTTTCAAAATAGTGTAGATCGATAGATCTGAGAAAACTTGAAAATCTTGAAAATTGACAGTCCAAAAATACGTTACAAAATCCACTATTTCAAAACTTGAAATCCATTTTTTTCTCATGTCCATGCATCTTGATGTCAAGATGATCAATTTAAAGATATTTGGGCATCGAAACAACCTCTTATAGTGAAAGTTTTGAGGTAGGCTCAATTTGATTGTTTAGAGCTTTGGCTCTATATGAACTTTTCCCAATAGTGAATGACAAGCTATTTGTCTCATTATGGTAGAAGATTTTCTATATGCAACAAGATCCTTTTCTTCGACTTCGAAATTTAGCTGTTGAATCTAGTAATCAAGCTATGGTCTATCTCTAGTTTTGTTTTTGAGATCTCATGGCCTACTTGAGATAGGCCTTATAATGTTAAGGGAACGACTTGTCCTTGTATTTTTGTCCCCCAGGATGTATAAATAGGGGATCTTGCAAGAATTTGCACAAGGAAGGGAAATGCGACTAGAATGTAGATTCACAAAGATAATGTTTGCTTCAAAGTTTACTATAATGGGGAATGTAAGGGTAAGGGTCATGAAGGAGTGTGACATAGACTCTCTTCATTGGATATCTTTAGGGTTTGGTGGAGTAATATCCCCTCCTTTAGCTCTCATATCCAAGGAAATTTGGTGTATTTTGGTGGGTGTTTATGTTTTAGAGATTTTATGTGTCCCATATATTATGGTGGGTGGCGATAATTGCTTTATCCAGAAGGTTATAAAGGAGTGTCACATGGTAGTAATACCTTACTCTAGATGGCTGCGGAGGCAATTTACTTTTGAATATCTAGTTCAAACGGTCGCCTAGTGAAATGGGTTAAGAGAGGAGTGCATCTTCTTTCTCACAACCATCTCGTCTTTAATGTAGGTGGGTCTTCGTGCCATAAAAGGGTATTTTTCTTTTTCATTAGTAATCTTTTCTAGTGGACAGAGGGGATGGGCAACAGTGAGATTACTACGAACCAGAACTAATCCCGATGAAAAGGGATTGGTATATAATACTACTCCAAAACTTCCTAATATAATACCTGAGCCCAAAGATTATCGTTCTTTGTCGTTTCCATAGTTTCTTCTTCACTTCCTTCATCTTCGTTCTTTGTGGCATATGATCTAGTAAATGATGTGTACATATATTGGCAGCAAAACTAGTTAGTTATTGTAACTGCATCATGTTTACACTCGCAATTCTGTACACAACTTTTTTCTCTCTAGAAATCAAAATTTGAATTTAAAAGTAATGTGCTTTTTTTACTAATGCATCATACCCTTTACACATATGGTGTGTCATAAAACACATTGTGTGTGTTATGAGACACACTTCATGTCATACCTTCAAACACTCGATGAATGAAAATTCAACACCTTAAGGAACACTTTTGGATCCAACTTTCACTGGTTTAAAATTCTCGAAATAAGAAAAATATTAGGTTGCATGTCACACATGTCACAAACACATATATGCTAATATAAAAAGCGCATAAAATACAAATACGCGGGTATATCAAATACCCCCTAAGGGAACAAGCCACACTAGCTGCTAACATCATCTCCATGTCAGCCATAGTACTGTTGTAGTACTAATGGGAACCACATGGCAAACTCTTTGCGGCCCATTGGCCATTTAGGCGGGACATTTATTTAGAACTTTTTTAAAACAATATATTTTTAAGAGAATTTTGCCTCTAAAATTCTAGAAAATATATTAAAATCTCAAAAAATATTTATAATATTTTTCATCATTTTCCAGGAATTATTATGCATAGAAAAATTATATTTTGAAAAATTAGGATCTTTAACTAATAATTCTCAACTATTTGGACACTCTCGGCTATATCTAGATCCCGAGTCACTTTCTTGAAATTAGCCCACCGAGACCCATGTCCCACAATCTTTGATATTGGCTCATGATTGGCTAGTCATAGCTAACCTAATAGATGATTGGGTCTCTAAACTAGTTGGACACTCCTAGCTATATCTAGAACCCCTTGTCACTTTCTTGAAATTAGCCTAATGAGACCCATGACCCACAGTCTTTGGCACATGTTCATGATTGGCTAATCATAACTAAATTTATAGTACATTGTAGGTGGATCCCCGAGGACATACACTCTTGGAATGTGGGGATACTCTCTCTAGAACATATGCATGTCTCTGCTCAATGGATCTATCTGAGTGAGTTTGGCTTCCATTTTGCTATTGTAATATACACATTCTCTAAGTAGGATTAATGTTAGGTATTTGTCTCATGTCATGTAAGAACCGATCCTTCTCGCACGAAGCTCAATACACAAAATCTCACATACAAATATCTCGATCCACATTTTAACCATTCTCATAATAGACATAAACAAGTCAATCAGAAATATGATGCCCTAGCTCAAATCAATCATGAGACTATCAGATCAACTTTGACCAAGGGAAACCTCAAACCCTCTTTGGTATAATGCCCCTTATACCAAGCATCATGATCCCCGGTTTTTGTGACTTTGCAGAAATTCCAAATCCCGGTTTGCATAGATCTGGCGAGTCACATATTATCATTCACTTACGCTGTGACTAAGAACCATATAACATTTTGGTGTCCAAGCCTTGAAAGGCCATAATTGCAGCAGGCCTTGCCGGCTTAAACAAAACTGAGAAGAACTTTGAAATCATTTCTAAGGAAATCAAAGGAAAAGGGTGCTAAAATATCTGTGGAAATAAAACTATCAAATCTGAGAAAGAGAAAAGGGAAAAGTAAATTATTTATGCATGAATTTGCATCAATCTCTGATGTAAAATCAACTCAAATTCATACAAAACTAGTTAAAATTTTATAAATCGATAGAAAAGTGAGGCTGCTCAAATTATAGATCCAAAAACGATATAGATCTTGATAAATCTAGTCTTTTTTGGATCTACTGAACTGTAAATCTCACATACTAGATTGTGAAAACCTCAAATTAATACAAAACTAGTTGAAATTTTATAAATTGATAGAGAAGAGGGACCGCTCAAATTATAGATCCAAAACTGATATAGATCTTGACATATCTGACCTTTTTTGGATCTACTGGCAACGCCGTTATAAATCTCACATACTAGATCCTGAAAATCTATGCATTCTAAATTAAAGTAAGGAACCAAAAAATAAATAGGAAAATAAATAAATATAAATACATAAAGGAGATAGAAGGATTGCACACCTGAGACACTCGAAGTTGGGGCCCATATATGGATACTGGTTGATTTACACCTTTGATACCTTCTCTTCTTTTCTCGAGGAATAGCTTTAAAGGTTTTGGATTTAGGTGATATTTTTCCTAGTTTTTTATTTGAAGGATTTTATATCGAAATTATATCGTTGGGGTGTGGTTTTGAAAGCAGTGGTAGATAAAAAAAGCGCTTATATGTAGATATACTTCAAGGAAATTTAAACCAAACTAAAAAAATTATATTATATATGAAAAAGAACTTCTGGCAGTTTTAAGAGGATTAAAAAGATTTCATATTTGTCTAGCAGCAGACGAGTTTATTATCAAAACATATAATAAAGCAATAAAAGATTTCTTACAAACAAAAATGGGAAAGACAATCCCAAAAGAATTAGGTAGTCTAATCAAATTCACCATTACAATTTTCAGGTCGAATATATCAAGGGTACTAATAATGTTCATGCATATTTTCTTAGCAGGAATACAAATTAACCAGATGTACAAAGGCAAAAGGCCGCACCTAGGCAAAGAGAAAAATGAAGAATTTCCTATACATGGGAAAAAAATAAAATCGAGATCCAGTCAAACAAAGAGTACTAGAGAAGCCTCTCTATATTATCAATTTGCTCAATCTCATAGTTTTGAACCTCTCTCTTACAAAGACATTGTGAGAATACAAAAACATATTCAACAAACTCTTCCAGTAGAAACTAAACAAGTTTTTAGCTTTTATCGAAATCCCAAAATATCTAATTATATTTATGAGGAACTAAACAAGGTATGGACGAACCATATTCTCAAAAATAGGTCAAAACTTCGAAAACATATGGGAAGATTATCGGACCTGATGGCAAATCAGAGTCAATAATTTTTAGAAGTTGCTCACCTCATAGATAACCAATCTAATGAGCCAATTTTCAAAAAATCAAAAGAATATGCTTATAGGAAAAAGCAAAGACAGTTTTACCTTTTGAAGTTTTTGAAAAGATTTTTAAAATTGTTGATCTTGAACAGTCCTTCAAAATACCGGATTTACTAAAACAATATTATCCTGGTATATACAAAGATTCCCAGAATAATATCAAAATCATAATATACATTGACCATGAAGAATGATGTCATGATGCCATTGATTGGGAATTACAGGGAGATTGATATTTGAGCATCTAGACTGGATGCAAATAAGATATTTTCCAAATTTTATAGGGATATGCTTTATAAAGTTTCCAAGTCTTGAAAATTTAATAAATATCTTACTTTTCATATTACAAGTACACTTGGTTGGAGGTCTAGAGAAAGATTCCATCACCCGTATCAAATTTAGCATTTAAAAGAAACCACAAACAATGATTTCATTATTGCCAAAGGGACTTCTGTAAAAGAAGAAGAAATTTTTGACTGGATATCAAAAAATATGCGATTAAAAATATTGTGTCATTCAGCCAAGAAATTTGCTCACTGAAGAACAATCATTCCTTTAAAATCAGCGATGTGAGAAGACAATTCGTTACATCCTTACAAACAAGTCATTGCCTTACTACCAGTCAAGTAAAAGAGATATAAGAATTTATGGCCCGATGCGAAACCAGCCTCTTGAATTTATTATTGAAGCAAAAAAAATATTCGAGGAAGAGTCCATGAATGCCTATTATGACTGAGAAGCACATGGCAATCTAAACAACAACAATTTTGACAGTATTGGAAAAACCAATAGTCAAAATATGATGGATGATTAGAAGCGTGGTGGGACCGCACCACACTAGCAGTTAAACTTACTAAACAAGTAAGGAAAACTTCAGGAACAAGTAACTGGACAGATCGACTGCAAACCCTATCTAGCACACGTGTCCAGAAAGCAGTAAATGAATCTACTTTTTCAAAAAAAACCTACCTTTTCAGTACGAAAAAGTTGTCGACAATACGAAGGAATATACTTTTACTGTTGAGCATACAATTATTGACAGGGGAATCTACTTTTTACTGTAGAGGGTACAATTATTAAAACTACGAAAGCATCTTACTGTTAAAGGTATAATTATTAAAGCATCTTACAATTGAAGGTACAATAATTGACAGCACTGTGCGGATTCAAATGGCTTTAGAGTCATCAAGTCTGAGTCTTCTAGTTTTGACTCTTCAAGTCCTTTCTCTCCATATATTCAAGTCACTTCTTCTTTCTCATCTTCTTCACTTCTCTTTCTTTCTTATCTTCTTCTTTGTGTATCTTGTTCTGTATATCTCTTGTAATTGTATTTATGTATCTTTGTGTAATTGACTTGCTCCGCTGTACTTCGTTGTATCTTTGTATCTTTGTGTAATTGGATGTTGTATCTTTGTGTAATTGGTATTAGAGCCATAGTTTCAGTGCAAAACTTTCAGTGCGAAAGTTTCAGTAAAGATAGACTATCGTGAGAATTATACCTTGTAAGTACTTTCTTTTCATTTTAATTTCTTTAGTATCTTGTCTGTTACTCAGCATTATTTAAGTTTATTCTAAAACCCATATACCTGTGAAAAGTACCTTATAGTCCAAGCCATTTTTAGCAAGAGTGCGTGTTAGGCTAGGACAAACGGGGGAAGTAATTTCATCGGAGGTCATAGGTACCAAAACGAAAACTTAAATGTATGAAGTAACCTGCCTGACTAAGGACTTAAAGTTAGAAAAAAGTAATTATGAGCACAGTTATCAATAGATATATCTTCAAAAAAAAAAATTTAAAAATGTTGGTAGAAGTTTGAATGGTCTAATTGATATATGTAATAGTTGGTTCCAAATAAATCATAAAAAACGAACTGATAATCATAAACAAATGATTAGCAGATTAATAAAATAGAAGAAAAATTAGAAACCCTAGGAACAATAAAAGATATTGACATAAACCAAGAATAAAAAATGCTTCTATCTAATGTAAATTCTTCACTACTAAATAAAGCATCTGACCCTAAAAATCCATATGGACATAGAAAAAGATTATTTTATGGAGCTGAAATATTAACTTTAGAAGAAGACTCGAAGAACTTTGAAGCCATCAAGGAAATAATTGAATACTGGAAGTCAAGATAAATAAAAGAAAAATACATAAAAACAATAACTAATCTTATTTCTAATATGCAAAGGTTATTTTCTGATCATGAAAGCCTCATGATAAAAAATAATTATCATCTTATCATTAGCCTTGATAATAGTGATGAAGAAATTGCTACAAATGAAGCAAAATCGGATTCTGATAAAGAATCAGAATCGGAAAAAGAGACTGAAACCCTTGTCTCAAAAATAAAGGGAAAAAGAAAAATAAAAGAACTAGATCATTTTGAATCTGACCTAAAAACAAAATCCTGAACACCAAAAGATTTCGAAGACTACCTTCAAAGTCTCAAACAAGAATAATTTCTTCAAAATGAAGAAAAAACTTTTCCTTCATTTTCGAACCCTATCCCAGATTTTAATACTAGAAGAGACGATTTAAATAAACAAAATGTAATAATTAATGGCACACATCTTGATTTAAAGAATGTAACATTTGGAGAATATAATCATGCTATCAATGATTGGACTCAATCAATGACATTGGTTATATCTAATTATAAAGGAGTTTGGTCTAATGAAAAATTCTTAGACTATTTAGCAAGAACATTGCAAGGAGATACCCTGCAATTTCTTAGAAAATGGGAAAACTCAACTAGAGGACAAGTCTAGAAAGCTACCTTGCTCTTGGACAAAAGACAAGAAAATGGGAGACACCCTAAGAGACTTAACAAAAATCTTAAAGGAAGAATTTTGTGGACATGTTGATAAGTATAGCTTGCAAAATGATGCAGATTATACATTGTCGAAATTAAAACTTTGTAAGATTCAATAATTCGAATCATTTGCCAAAGAATACCAAAAGTGGTATTCAATGTTGGACGATGTTAAAACAGATTTTTGGAAAAAACATTTGTTTCATTACTTACCAATTCCGTGGGCTGAAATTTGTGAAACTGACTATACAAAATATGTCAGTGAAACAACATCAAAGGATACCCTAGAAAATAGAATAAGATTTGTTTTTCAGAATACCGAAAAACATTGTTTAAACCTAAAAGCTGTAAAACAGGTCAAGAAATGACTTAGGTTGAAAGACTGTAACTGAATTCTTAAAAATAAATTTGAATTTGGTTGTGAAGAAAAAAATAAAAGAAATTTGTTAGAAAGAAAAAATTCAAATGAAAAAAATGGAATAAAAGAAAAATAGTAGAAAACGATATGTCGTTAAGAAAAAAAGGCAATAATCCAAAAAAGGGTTCTTGTTGTTACATATGCAACGAAGAAAGACATATAACTCCTAATGGTCCCCAAAAAGGAAAAAATGTCAAGAAATGATAAAATTTCTTGAAGAAAATCATTTTGAGATTTGTTTTGGTGAAGAAATATATGATAATGCATCAAGTATATTTGAAGTAAAAACTGAATATGAAGATAGCGATTTAGACTTAGAATTGGTCTTTATGAGGAATGAAGAACATCTAAGTGAAGAAACTAATGATGAAGGACAACAAGTTCTTAAACTAAGAGATGTAATTAACGAAGAATTCACTGTTGATGAATCTAAATTTGAAAAATTAAAGGTTCTCAAAAAAGAAGAAATGTATAATTGTCTAAATTTCAATTTTGGAATACAAGACATTTCGAGTACTTTAGTGGAAATACATCTCTGCTAAAGCCTCAGAAAATGACTATGTTGAAATAGTTATTTTCGACAAAGCTAAAGTTGCAATGATGATAAAGCAATATCCAAAACTCACACATATGCATATTGATGCAATCCTAATTGAAATAACAGCTTTATTTCGATATTGAATAGACACCCCAATGTTAGTTGTGGCCTTGGATAAATTATTTAATGATCATATTAAAGCAATAATATGAGGATTACAATCTAATCTAGTAACTGGAAAAGTTTGTTTTAAAATAAAACCTAACTATTTTATATCAGTACAGGATAAAAATATCCAAGACACTGTTGAAATAATCATTCAAACAAAAATGTTGGAATGATGGAAGACAATTTTGATCTTGCAATTGATTGAAAAACAATCTATGAATTAACTAGTACTACAAAAGAATCTACAAAGGATATAGAGAATAGAATTGTAGAAGTTTTTTAACCTCGAAGTTTCAATACAGAAATACAACCAAAATTAATCAATTGACGTGATTTAGAAATCCTCGCAAATTGGTTAATTGAAAACTTTACAAATAAGACTTCTAAAAAAGAAGTGTAACCAGTCACCTTCCAAGCTTTTGGAAATAATATACAATCCAGTGATCATCGATTCTTAAATAAAAGACTAAGCGTTGATAAACTTACTAATATTTGAAGAAAGGAGTCTAAGTTTTGATCAAAATGATCAAAAGAAAAATCCCTAATGATCCCAAAGCCATTAGGCTTTAAAACAATTCAAATACCTGTTTTTCCAAGATCCTCTTCATAAATTCTGAAAGAAGAAAAGGATGAACAAATAGAAGAAATACAACAATCTTTAACTGTCTCTAGAATAAAAATCATAAAAGATGAAGAAAGTATTTTTTCTCACAACCAAAACAGAAAAATATATTTATTTGTTTTAGGAGAATTTAATTTTTAAGGATATAAATCATATAACCTGGATGTTTTAATAGACACAGGAGCAACAACATGTGCATGTAGTCCAAGTGCCATTCCATTAGAAAAATGTGAAAAAAAGAATACTCCTATACATGCAACATGTATTAATGGTAATAATACTCAGATTGAGTATAAGCCAAAAGTCTGGTTAAGAAATAAAAAATTTCTTATTCCAAAAATTATATGCTTCCCATTTATGCATGGTGAGTTTGTTCTAGGAAACAATTTGCTTTAAAATCACTATCCAATAGAAATCCATAACGATAAATTGGTCCTTACTCAAAAGGAGAAAATGTATCAATTATTATCCTTGTAGAACACAAATATCGTTGTCAAATAGGATTTTCACAGTAAAAGCGTAGTGATTCTATTTAAAAAATGAATAAAATAAAGGAACTTTGTGAAAATCACTGGATATATAAAACTCTTGAAGCAAACTTCAGTGATAATTCTTTAAAACTATGGTCTAGAAACCCTAGATACTGTAGTCTAAGGCTCTGTGATGCAAACAAACTAATTAGAGTTAAGCCTATGGTATATACAAAAAAAAATAAATGAATCTTCCATTCAAATAAAAGAACTCCTAGAAATATAACTTATAGAAACAACTAAAAGTCCACATTCTAGTCCTGCATTTATGGTAAGAAACCATAATGAAAAAAAGAAAAGAAAAACCAGAATGGTAATAAACTATCAAAGACTAAATCAAAATCTAGAATTTAACGGATATTTTATACTTAGCAAAGATGTATTAATCCATCAAACACAAAACTCAAAATATTATAGTAAATTTGACTGTAAATCAGGTTTTTGGCAAATCATGCTAACAGAAGAGTCAAAACCACTAATTTCTTTTAATACACTCTATAGCCATTATCAATGGAGGATAATGCCTTTTATGTTATGCAATTCCCCTCAGATATTCCAAGATGGATGGACAAAATATTTTTACATCTAAAAAAATTTTGTGTAGTTTATATTGATGATGTTTTGGTATTCTCTAAATCCCTAGAAGACAACAAAAAACATCTAAAAATAGTATGCGACAAATTCCTAGACAAGGGAATTATCCTAAGCCTTAAAAAGATTGAAGTAGAAAAGCATCAATTGAATTTTGTTTACGATGCAAATCGGAGAGATCTTCAGAGGAAGATCCCTCAGATCCGTACCACAAACTGATTTTTTAAGTGATCGATAGTGGGAAAAATCAAATTCTGATTTGAGACCAGATCTATTAAAAAATGAATAGATCTGCTCTCACATCAGTGGCAGAGCCAACATCGATCAAAAAAGCATGAAATACAATATAAAATGCAATAAAAAATATTAAATTATAATAAAAATAAATAAATACATAAAAGAAATACAAAAAGAGTAAGAAATACCAAACTGGGTCTGTTGTCCTAGGACTCTTGAGGCTTCGAGGCTTCGCTCATATCAGGACCGGCTGAGTTTATATCGTGCATCCTCTTTGTTTCTCTTCAGGTTTTTTACCAGGCTTTGACTTGGTTTGATGGATCTCTTAATCTAAGGGCTACAACCTAAAGCTTAGATTTTTCTAAATCTAGGGGTTTACTCACAAGTTTTCTCTCTAGGATCTCTCTATCTCTCCGATTTTTTGGCCTACCACGTCCCACCTCAAAGGGGTCACAAAATGTGTTTATATAAAGCCTCAAATCATATTAGAATGGATATATACTAATTTCAAGTGGATTTGCCAAACAAATTTCCATTTTGGGGGTGAAAGGGAGCCCAAATATGACCAAAACTAGCAGTGTGTTTTTTGTGATATTTCCTACAACAAATCAGGTAAAAATAAGTTGTTTTGCTACTTTTAGTTGATTTATTACTAAAACAATGGTCTTGCGGGATTATGGACCACAGGATAAGGATCACGGACTATGATGGTCTATGGTTGGGGGTTTACTGGGATAATGTGGTCTTAAGGGTTCAAGAGTATTACATAATTTGACAGTTTTAAAAATCGGGTGCCTACAAATTTTTAGGAATAATCTTAGACCAGCAACGTATAAGATTACAATAGCATATTATTGCTAAAATTATTTTTCCTGACAAAATTGTAAACAAAAAACATTTGCAAAGTTTCTTAGTAATTCTTAATTATGGAAGAAATTTTATTCCAGATTTCTCTAAGAAAGAGAGGCCTTTATTAGAAAAATTAAAAAAGGATAAAAAATTTACTTGGGATAATAAAGAGTTAGAAATAGTCAGAAAATTAAGGTAAATATTAAAAAAAATACCAACTGTTTACTTCCCTAAAGAAGAGGATAAACTTATCCTTGAAATTGGCGCTTCAAAATCGTTTTAGGACACTTATCCTTGAAACTGACACTTCAAAATTGACCATTCTTCAAAATGATCTGGGTATTCTATTTTTCTTTTTGCCCTTTATTTTGAGACAAGGGTTTCAATCTTTTTTTTCGATTATGATTCTTTATCAGAATCCGATTTTGTTTTATTTGTAGCAATTTCTTCATCACTATCATCTTGGCTAATGATACGATGATAGTTATCTTTTATCATGAGGCTTTCATGATCAGAAAATAACCTTTGCATATTAGAAATAAGGTTAGTTCTTGTTTCTATGTCCTTTTCTTTTGTATATCTAGACTTCCAGTATTTTTAGAGTCTTTTTTTAAAGTTATGTTGAAGGCTTGAAGACTAGATCATTTATGATTTGATTTTTGACCTTTAGATCACCATTAATGAAGTAGTATGAGACCTTCAATGGAGTATTTCTCAATCACATATAAAGAAGTTTTCAGAGAGAGAGAGAGAGAGAGAGGAAGAAGATGAAAACTTTAGACGTGCCAACTAAAAGAGAGTGAATTGAGAGGGACGTGCCACTTGGAGGGAAAACGTGTGAGGTGAATCCATGTGAGAGAAAGGCTCAAGGGGGTATTTATAATTTTTCAACCCTTCAGTGTGGAGATGCTTCTAGAAGAATGAATCTTAGGTCTCCATGTCATCTACCAAAGACTACAAATTGAGGCATGATCACAGCCCACCATCCACTATCATATCATCAAGATGTGTGGTATGGATTTAAACACATATATCCTCCTATAATTCACTTTAATTTTCCTTGTTATAAAAAAGATTATGCTCTTTATATTTAATAAACCTTAACAACCAAGGTTGACAGTATACCCTTTTAGTCATTTGACAAATTTTTTAGCAAAAGCAAATCTTTTTAAATTTCCTCCATTTCATGAGACTGTGTGGGGTTAATGAAATAATGTTAGATAAGCTAAGTGGTTATATACACTTTTACCATACGCCCTTAAGGTTAGGCTTGTAAATAAAAAACCCATACCCCTTTTAGAACTCTCCACACATGTGTGCAAACCACGTTCTTTAGGTATTTAACATGTGCTAAAATTAATTTTCCAAAACTCAATATTTTTGAAAATTCCAAAATACCATACTTCTTTAACTTAAAGCAACAATATATCAAATGACAAGGGGGGTCCCCACATGGGGTTGTCGTCACCCCTATGTCATCTCCTCGTGGGGGGGATGTGGGACGCCATTGGGTTGACATGTAGACACCCATTGGCCATTTGCGTGTGGGTCTCGGGGTCTGTTTTTTATTATTATTTCTTTGAAACAATTTTGAAAACCATATGTTCTTGTCTAAAAAAACTTAAAAAAAATTCTCATAAATCCATAAAAATCATTTTGATGATTTTTCATAACATGTTTTGGCATTGATTAAAAATAATTACAAAAAAATTAAGATCCTTGGAGCTAAATTATAAAATAGGGTACTGTACTTGGCTAGACCTGGAATCCAAAGACACCTTCTTAGAATGACCCAACAATCTCATGACCCACAGTGAATAATCAAGGGCTCATGATCTTATCTTATCAAAGTCAAACCAATTTGTGATTCTAAATTCCCAAGTTTATGTGGATTTCAAGTGCACCCCTAGAAGACACGTACACATATGGTGCAATGGTTCCTCTCTAAGCACATGTGCAACTCTATCCAATGGATCCCATGAAAAGAGGCTTCCCATATATTTTGACTGTATATACACATGATACGAGAAGGTTTATAGTAGTCAAGGCGATCTCTTTTGTCTTGAATATTAATGAAACTCTACTATTTTGAATAGAGAAGAGAGAAACATTTTGCAAGAAGAGTTGTACCCTTTGCCCCTAACCTAAGCAATAACTCACATTGGTTAAATCTCCACACTTAACCAAGGGTTGCTTAAACCTTAACGCAACCACACCTCCCTAACTCTAACATCCAACCCCAATACTATCATACTCCATACCTTACCCTCAAGACTACACCATACCCCACACCTAATCCTACACTTTGTCCTACTCCATACCATACCATACTCCCCTAATTCCTATTACACTATACCCTTTAGACTATAGTCTATCCTATCCCCTACCCTACACCACATCTATTATACTTCCGGCACCCATCACACCCCTCTAGTCTAGTTTAGTGCTGTTAAGGAGGCTCTTCTATATCGATGCTTGAGTGGGTTTGACCCTCTTCAAATCCGTGCAGATTCCTCTAGGGTACTTCGGCTAGTCGCCAAGTACCCTTTGCTCATTGTTTACCCACTCTCTAGGGGAGGTGCGGCCGGAATTATGTCGGATTCCAGTTGATCATTTCGCTAGCCAAAAGTATAAACTTAGACTTGAGCCTAGCCAACCTATCACCTAACCCTAGTTGTGCCAGCCCATCTAAATTCACACCTACCCTTGAACCAAGCTCGAACCCACTCGAGCCAAACCCACACTTACCCTTGAACCAAGCTTGAACAATATTTGAGTCCACTTAAACCATGCTCAAACCAACTCGCACCAAACTTGAGCTTATTCAAACCAACTTTATCCAAATCCGAACCTACCTGAACCAAACCCGGAACCAACCTTAACCAAGCCGAGTCAAACCGAGGAGCATCTTAGACACATTTGGCGATTCAAGAGGAAACCGAGGCGGTGGAGATCATAAGGGAGTGGAACCAGACCGTGTCTGAGATGGCATGCTCTGCCAAAATCTAAAAGGGCAAGATGCCCAGACATATTCAACCCCAAGATTTGAGGTAGGTAACACGTCACCCTAAATTTGTTGGTTCGGGCCGCACTGCACTCCACACCTTATTGGCACACATCGCACAAGAATATAGGATCACCCACATGTGCACAAGTGTAGGGGCAAGGCTGACAATCTAGACCATCCATTCTTCCCTAAAAATAAGGGTTCATGGATTTGCAAGATCCATACATTTTTTTGATCTTGCAAAATCACAATCGGTGTTAGATATTAACTTTAAAGCCATAATGAAATTTCGATGCCTAAAGTGCTTCTAGACAAGGATTTGAAGTGAAGCTGTACTTTATTTTTAGGAAGCTTAGGCCTTATAGAAACTTCATCCATGAAAAAAAGAAAAAAAGAAAATAAAGAGTTAAATAGTCATCTCCGATGTACGTTTTGCATTTTGATATATTTCGTGTCAACTGGAGAGAAGGGTAAGGGGGGGGGACATCAAACGCACTGCACTCGTTTGCTTTCCCTTGGTCTAATGTACTCTAAAGCCCTTTGGCCAAACAAATGTTGCTGGTTTGTTTTATTGTGGAAACTGTAGAAATGGATAGCGAGGTCTTGTATCCTGGAAAGAAAAAGTGAAACCAGGGGGCCACCACAAGCACACCCTATTCCAGTTCCTGTCTGCTTGGAAAATGCTGATTCCAGGCAAGGATTTCAACCTTGGGCAGATATTGAGATCTTAATATTCTTTTTCTTTAAGGAGCCA
Organism: Amborella trichopoda; assembly: GCF_000471905.2. The sequence goes on from NW_006499092.1 coordinate 915,743, forward strand.
ACAACAAAAGAACACAATCGCCAGTTCTATTAATAACTGTGTTTGTTCTGAAACAGCGGCAGCTAAACAGAGAGAGAGGCTCTTTCTTTCTTTGCATCATTCAAACTTTACCAAAGGGTACATGTTTACATACATTAAGTTGGAAAAAGAGGAGGAAAAGCCTAGGGGGGGAAGCATGGAATGAGAAAAGCTATTTATGTCCATCCCATTCATATATGATATGATCCTAGGCCCTTTCAAAATGGCGCAGTTGTGGACCTTCGAAGAGTGGCAGGCTTCGTTTTCCCATGTTGAAAAGCGGCAGTTGGGTTTGCAAAAGTTAACTGTCAACACCAAACAGAAAACAACATCAGTACCCAGCGAAATGAATCCCAAGCCAGTAAAATATTACGAAAAGCACAAAAAGAATAATATATAATATCACAAAGTCTACAAAAAAATTTGGGGATCGTTACAGATCATCAACAAAGGGAGACCCTCGTACTCTATGCAGGAGAGCAGACAAATAGAGAAACGCAAATAAAGAATCAATCATAGGGGTGGCAACAAGCCGCACCTGGTGTTTTCTGAGCCTCGCATTCTCCTCAATGAGATGGGCCACTTCCAGCTCCAATTCGTTGGTATAAGCCTGTGCACATCCCAAGTTAACATGAAAACAAATAATACCACCATTATTATTGTTGTCGTTGCAATTAAAAGTAGAGAGAAGAAATACGGAGGGATTAGCTATGTGAATAGCGAGTGGGTGTGCCTGCTTTCGAGCCCTGGATCGAGCGGCAGACTCCCTGTTCTTGATCATGCGCTTGTGGCGCCGGTCCACACTCTGCTCCTCTCTGCAATCCGGTGGCAACCTCTTCTTGCACAGCCCTAATCCGGCTGCACTCTCTGGAGCAACAAAGGGGGCAGCTGCCCCAGGTTCAAGAACGTGAGGCGGCCGCTGCTGCTCCTCCTCCTGAACAGCAGAAGCAGGCTTGTAGCTAAGCCAGTCAAGGTAATGCAGGTCAGAGCCAGTGATCAAACTGAGATTAGTAGCAGCAACGTTCTGAGGCCCGCCGCGACGTTCGACATGGATCTCGTCTTGCTGTGCTCGCCGTGTGTCGTTGCCGGTTGTCAAGAAATCTTGGAGGATCATTTCTCTGAATCCCTTGGGCCCTTCATCGCGAGGAAGGAGAGTCAGGTTCAGGTCCCTCCAAACATCCTCCATGGTTTTCCTGTTCGACCTCGGGGGTGAATGAAGCGTCGAAGAAGACGATGATGAAGTAGAGGAGAGCGCGGGCGCTCCATTCTTGTTCATCTCTACAGACCACATTTCATGCACCGGGCTTCCTGAACGATGACAAGAACAACAAGTCCAGAATTATTGACACCTTTGTCCGTCCCTTGTCAATGAGTAAAGGAAAAAATGACTACTTGACTTGATTCCACTTTACCTGGTCCGAGGGAGCGCAGCCTTGAGTCCGGAGGATAAAATGAAGCAATCTGCATCAATCACTCATCGCCTGCGATTTTGAAACGTTATTTCAGAAACGTACTCATTATTAATTAAGAAAGACTAAGGAAGGATACAAACCGACGGGCAATGGATTCCTGTTAAGCCGTGGCACGCCATCTGTAACCAGTACAAGAATCTCTCTCTCAATATACACTTGTTTTTGAACGGGGAAGCTCTCCTTCTCTAGTCCATGCTTTCAATTGGGGTTGGGACACCCGCACGTGCTTCTTCCTGTCGGCTCCCAAAACCCTTTCTTTTCCTTTCTTTACCGTTTACCCTTTGATTGATGAAATCGCACCCCTTTTAAGCAAGAGGAAATTTCCCCATTCCCTACTACTACTGTATTTGTCGTCGATATATACAGTGTTATGATTGTAAAGAAAGAAGGGAAAGGGTTCTTTGTCCTATGATGACGCGCATTCGGGCTTGCTTTTCAACCCGCCATTCATGGCGCCCCTACCCCATCTTTAATAATCGCTTCCAATCAAGGGAGATGTGATAATAAAAACAAAAAAACTTAAAAAACATCGGCGCGATCGAGCGGGGCTAGGAATGTACGGTGGACTTAAAGGTAAACCCCCATATCTTCGTACTCTTATTGTGACAACCGCTGTCACGTCTTCCATCCCGCGTGATGATGTGCGCCCAAAGATGAGGTGCGATGCCCTACGTTTCCCCCTCTTTTGTATTTATTCGATGGGTTAGGTTTGTACAAGGTCTCTGACTTTATATTATATTATTGGAGTAAGGTGCCCTTCAAAGCTATATTAAAAAAATATTAATTTTGGTGCCACAAAGCACGATATGAAAATCATTTGTTGCTCTCAGTTCTAAAATTTAAAATTTCATAAACGGTAGTGATCAAGTAGATCGATAATAATTTGAAATTTTAAAAATTGGACGGTCCAGATAATGAGTTAGAAGATGAACTATTTTTAATACTAAAAATTTTCTTTTTTTATGTATGTGAATTTACAAGTCGAGATGATCGATTTGAACGTTTTCCAACATGGAACAACCTTCTCTAACCGATTTCTTAAGAGTACCTTACTAGTACAGTATAAGGTTGACACCTTATATAAACTTTTCCCTTACTCGACATGCCTATTTCTTAGTTCTAGTGCCTAAGTAGCTGCAGTGGAACATGACGGAGACTTAGGCTAATTGATATTTTAGATCTTTATACGTGAGTTTTTATGGTACTCCATCTAGGAGACTACTTTTTATACCTTACCAAATATTTATGGGTACGGTTTGTATAGAGCTGAGGCTCTAAATAATCCAATTAAAACACACCCTCAAATAGTGTAGAGAAACGTAGTTTCAATATTGAAAATCTTTGACTAGCCTTGAAATATATCTTGAGTTATAAAATTTAAAGCTTAAAAAATAAAGCAGATCAAGCAGATCTATGAAACTTGAATAATTTAAAAATTGACGGTCCAAAAATGCGTTACAAGATACACTATTTCCAAAACTTGAAATCCATTTTTTTCTCATGTTTATGAATCTTGATGTCGAGATTATCAATTTGAGGATATTTGGGCATCAAAACAACCTCTTCCGGTGAAACTTTTGAAGTAAGCTCTAATTTGATTGTTTAGACTATATTTTTTATGATACAAAAGTTTTTTTTTTAGCAAGGACATTTTTTCATGATTAGTATGTAGGGTTGGCAACCAGTAAGATCCGCACCCGTTAGATCCCCATTCCAAGTTTTAGGGTTAGGCCCACCTTTGATGAGGCCTAATGAATCCTAGCCCAGGCTCAATTTAGGCTCAATGAGGCCTAATGAATCCTAGCCCAGGCTCAATGAGGCCTAATAAACTCAAAAGACAAAAAAAAAGAGATTGTGTACATGGTGTGTGAAGAAACAATCCATTCTACGATTGTCTTTTGTAACATTTTTGAGATAGAGAGAAAAGTTCATCTTACTTTGTTTGTGATCCACTTGAAGCCCGTTCACAAAGAAAGACCAAATCAAGGAATAGTATCCCTGCATTTAAACTCAGGTATACGGGCCGATATGTCCATTGGTATTATTCCTTTCTTTCATATGTCTATATGTTGTTTTTCTTAGAAACAAATGTTTAGGTTTCAAGGCCTAGATCAAGGGTATTTTGTTTAGGTTGAGACTGATATAAATTGTAACAGATGATTAAACCTCTAAAACTGTTCTGTTCCTAGTATATGATATAATATAAAAACCTGTGTTTCTATAATATGGAATGTACGAGCAAATTTGGCCTCGAGTGTGATGTCCTCTAGTCATTATTTGGAGTCTAATATTTATTTAACTATTTAATCAATATAAGCATCGCATTTTTTGGAGCCTCCAACAGTATGGTCCATTCCTCTTTTCTACATGGTCCCCATGTGGTGCATTAAAGGTGGTGTTGAAAAAGGCACTTCTGAAAATCCAATTTGGCTGAAAGTTTTATCATTGGATTTTCTCATCATGACCATCGTATAAAAATTGGAAGCTCATTTGCCACTTATTTTTTAGGTCCCTCTTGTAAGGTTGGTCCGATTTAGGTGGACCCTACATGCGGTTCAAGAAGTTCGAGATGCCATTTCTCCTTCATCCGATGTCGAATTGGGCTCAATTTTGGTCTATAAACTTTTTATACTAACACATTCTTCCCATAACATTCTTGGCCCATTTGTCTTTTTGTATCTTGAGGAATCTTTAAAAATTGCCCCTAGATCAATGTTGTGAAATGGACGGTTGAGCTTTGCTGGACAATATCTTGGTCATTCGTCCTTGGATTGGCTTGATATTTCAATGGTAGCCTTAGATTGCCATGGATTAAGATTGAATGGTTATATTGGGCAAGTTTGACTAGATTTTGATTGTGTTTCCTATTAGACCGTCTGATTATTGTTTTAGGCATGATTGGACTCAAATCTTTTTCGTTTTTCACATGAAGTTTATTTAATCATATAAAAGTGACCTTTCATCTTTCTATTTTTCAAGATATTGAATTTTACCCACTACAGCTACTTCAAATGGTTATTTGGGTATTTCGGTGGTCATCATTCTGGGAATTTATTTGGCGAGATATCGCCACTTCTGAGCTTATATTTTATTTGTGAGAAAATACCCCCAAACAAATTGCTTGCCTGAATGTCGCGCGATCAACCCGGCTATGGAGAGCGAGACATTCGACATCAATTTGGGGGAAGATAATATTACCTGAAGGAGAGGTACTTCATTGAAGTTTTCCTTCCGGCTCACATTTGTGAGTGTTCAGGTATCTTAATGACTTATTCCCAGACTACCTGAGAAATTTTGTGGTGCACTACTTGTTCCAAATCACCAAACATTTTGACCATGTTGAGTGCCTTGATGAATTGCTCTTAGACCTAGCCAAGAATTTTGATGTTGGGTGCCTTTGTGACTTGCTCTTAGACATTTGAGAAATTTTGTGGTACACTGAATGTCTTCATGACTTGTTCCCAGTCACTAGAAATTTTGAAGATGCTAAGTGTCTTGGTGACTTGCTCCCAGACACGGTTGAGAAATTTTGATGCTAAGTGTCTTTGTGACTTGCATCCGGTCATTTGAGAAGTTTTGTGGCGCATTGAGTGTTTTCACAACTTGCTCCTAAACATTAGAATTTTGACCATGCTAAGTATCTTGGTGACTTACTCTCAAACCTGGCTGAGAAATATTGATGTTGAGTGTCTTTGTGACTTGCTCCTGGACATTTGAGGAATTTTGTATCTCATCGAGCGTCTTCACAACTTGCTCCCAATCACCAGACATTTTGACCATGTTAGGTGTTTTGGTGACTTACTCGTTGACACAGTTGATGAATTTTTACGTCGAATGTCATTGTGACATGGTCCCGGTCATTTGAGAAGTTTTGTGGTGTACTGAGTGTCCTCACGACTTGCTCCCAGTCACCAAACATTGTGACCATGCTGAGTGTCTTGGTGACTTGCTCTCTGACCCAGTCGAGAATTTGGATACAAGTTGTATTTGTGACTTGCTTCCGACCACCAGAATAGATTTTGGTGTCGTACGACTTGTTCCCAGATCCTTGATTTGAAGTGGCATCGTGTGTCCTTGACTAACACCCGATCACCAGAATGGATTTCGAGTGTCCTATGACTTTCTCCCAAATCATTGATTTGACGCGGCATTGAGTGTCTTTAGCTTGCTCTCGACCACCGAAATGGATTCCGATTGTTCTACGACTTCTTTCAGATCCTTGATTTGAGGTGGTATCGAGTGTCTTTGACTTTCTCCTGACCACCGAAATTGATTATGGGTGTCCTACATGACTTACTTCCATATCCTTGATTTGAAGTGGCAC
>NW_006499092.1:926380-993887 GCF_000471905.2 Amborella trichopoda
CTTCTTCTTCTCTTCTTCCTCTTCTTCTTCTTCTTCTTCTTCCTCTTCTTCTTCTTCTTCCTCTTTCTCTTCCTCTTCCTCTTCCTCTTCCTCTTCTTCTTCTTTTTCTTCTTCTTCCTCTTCTTCTTCTTTTTCTTCTTCTTCCTCTTCTTCTTCTTCCTCTTCTTCTTCTTCTTCTTCCTCTTCCTCTTCGTCTTCCTCATCTTCTTCCTCTTCTTCTTTATCTTCTTTCTCTTCTTCTTCCTCTTCTTCCTAATCTTCTTCCTCCTCTTCTTCTTCTTCTTCTTCTTCTTTTTCTTCTTCTTTTTCTTTTTCTTCTTTTTCTTCTTCTTCTTCTTCTTGTGAAAATACTATTTTAGAGCTCTGGTGTGTGAAAATACTATTAAAAAATAGTATTCTTGTGAAAATACTATTTTTACACACTATAGTTGCCCAATTTATTAAATACAATTAATTATGCCAAAACATCTACACAAATTAGAGAGAAACCACTTAAAATTTTAAGTTTTAGAGAGAGAAAGTATCTTTAAATTTTAAAAAGAGAAACTATATCAAATTTTAAAGGGAAAAACTATTAAAAAATTTAGAGAGAGAAACTATTAAAAAAATTTGGTGAGAGAAACTAGATCACATTTTAGTGAGAGAAATTACATAAAAATTTAGAGAGGGAAATTATTTCATTATAAATTTTTTATAAATAAAGTATCCTAAAATTTTGGAGAGATTAAATATATCAAATTCTAGAGAGAGAAACTATCTGAATTTTTTGCAGAGAAACTATTTCAAGAATTTTACAAAGCAAAGTTATATCAAATTTGAATTTTTAGAGAGAGAAAGTATCTTAAAACTTTAAAGAGCAATGATCAAATTTTAGAGAGAGAAATTACTTGAAAATTTTTAGGGAGAAATAGTTCTAAAAATTTATAGAGAGAGAAAGTATCTAAAAGTTTAAGTTTTAGGGAGATAGAAAATTTCAAAATTTAAGATAGAGAAACTATATCAAATTTTAGAGAGAGAAACTACTCGAAATTTTTAGAGAGAGTAACTATTTGACAAATTTTAGAGAGAGAAACTTTCTTAATTTTTAAATTTTAGATAGAAAAACTACATTAAAATTTAGAGAGAAAAACAACCTAAAACGTTTTAGAGAGAGAACTATCTCAAAAAATTTAGAGAGAGAAATTATATCAAATTTCAAGTTTTAGAGAGAGTATCTTAAAACTTTAGAGGGTGAAACTATATCAAGTTTTATAAAGAGAAATTGCCTTAAATATTCGTTATGCAACAATACATATAAAAAAATCTCCAATTATAAAAAATCTTACCAAAATTTTAGAGAGAGAAATTAGCTAAAACAATTTAGAGAGAGAAACTATCTCAACATTTTTAGAGAGAAGACTGTCTAAAACTTTAAATTTGATAGAGTTTCTCTTCAAATATTTTTTGATAGTTTCTCTCTCTAAAAGTTTGAAATTTCATATAGTTGAAAATTTCTCTCTCCGAAAATCTTAAGATAGTATCCATCTCAAAAAGTTTTCAAGTAGTTTCTCTTTCTAAAATTTGATATAGCTTCTTTCACTAAACTTTAAGACACTTTCCCTCTCTAAATTTTAAATTTTGAGAAAGTTTCTCTAAAAATTTTGAAATGTAATTTTCACATGAAAATATTTTACACAAAAAATATCGTACCTACCAAATGTGTCCTAAATAGTGTAAATCCAAGTTATGCAAATAGATGACCCAAACGAGGGGTTTGCATAACCTGGGTATTATCGACAAGTTATCCAAACAGTCATTTCTCAATAACCAGATTTTGGCATAACTAATATTTGCATAACCACGTTATGATCCAAAACATGGTTTTGTTTACCTTAGGTTCCAAACAAGCCCTTGACTTATTTCCAGACACTAGTCAAGAAATTTTGATGGCGAGTGTCATTGTGACTTGCTCCCAATTAACTGGATAGATCCTAAGTGGCCAACAACATGGTCCTAGATCTCTTGCTATGATGCGACATGAGTGTCTTTAAGTTGCACTCAAAATTGCCAGAATGGATTCCGGGTGTCCCATGACTTGCTTCCAGCTCATAAATTTTTAGGGTAGTTGACTGCACAAAAGGTAGTATTGAAATTTCTTAAGAACCTCCTAGGGATAACCAATCTTGGGAATGCAATTGTGATAGCGTGCTTATCATCAGAGTTTTTCTTGAAATTTCTTAAGGACTTCCCAAAGGTTCACCCATTCCAAGATTGCACTTGTGTTAACACGCTTAACATCTGAGTTTCCTTGAAATTTCTTAAGGACTTCCTAGAAGGTCACGCATCCTAGGATTTATCTCACTCAAGTACGCTTAAAATTGGAATTTCTCCTCCATTAAATGCCCGAAATGAGTTTTCTTCCAGTCTTTTACAGAATTTTATGAGGATTTTGGGTGTCTAACGGCTTAGAGTTTTTGGGGCTGCTGACTGCACGGGGGCCATTTTTTATATTTCTTGTGAACTTTGTAGGAGGTCACCCATCCGAAGAGTGGTCTCACTTGAGCATGCTTAGCGTCACAGCTTTTAACTCCTTGATGCCCGAAATTCAGGCCTATCGTTGGATTTTGAGAAGATTACATGAGGGAGTACCAATGTTTTCTTCTTGTATTCAATTATTAGGCCTCAATTTCTACTACATTTTGATGGGAGAGGCATTTTCTGTCCTTAGGGATGTTTTCGAGGCCATTAGAAGCCACATTTTTTAAATTTTCGAGGCTTAGGACTACCTGGGGCCCTTATTTCTTTAGGTCATTTAGGGTGAGGGGACCTATGATGGGTTCCTTGAGTATGGGTAAGGGTTTTTGGTAGATTTCCTTGAGCGTAGGTAGGGATTTATTGGATATCCTTGAGTGTGGGTAGAGGTTATGAGGGATTTCCTTCAGTGTGGGTGGGGGTCCAAGTGAGTATATTTTTGTGTGGGTATAAATTTTGGTGGATTTCTTTGAGTGTGGGCATAGATTTTGGTGGATTTCTTTGAGTGTGGGTGATGTTGTCAAAATTTCACTGGCCCTTCCTTAAAGTCGACTCATTTTTTACTTAATCTATAAAATGAGAGTGTTCAGAATCCGTCCTAGTTTTGAGAGGGGGCCTCCCGTGCCTTGTATAAACTTGAGAGGGGGTTGCACGAGCTAGAGAGGGGGTTGCCTAGGGTTTTATTTTTTTAACAAATGCTATGAACTTATTTTAAAACAATGCTTCAAGAGCATGAGAATACAAAGATTGGATCAAATCGTTAGAAACTTGCAAAAAGGGAGGAGAAACACCATGTTTAGCTAACGCATGAAAAACATCATTGGCTTCACGCATGGTGTGGCCGAAGCTTATCCTCAAATTAAGCTAGACACATAGGGCTTGAATTTTTAACCAAAGAGTAAATAGGGACCAGGGGATCCTTTGCTTTTTTCTACACCACTTAATAACATTTAAGGAATCTCCTTCAATTATAATATCACCAATGAAACCCCTGTCGATGTTAATATGAAAGCCTTGAAGGAGAGCAGCCAATTCAGCATGGTTGGCCGTTGTATACCCGCAAGAACCAGAATAAGAAAAAATAACAAATCCCAAATTGTTGCGAACAAGCGCACTAACATCTACATCAAGATTTCCAAATGAGCTGCCATCAAAATTAAGTTTGAGGCAAGTTTCTAGAGGTGCAGTCCAAGATCGAAGGGGACGGCTAAAGTGAGAAGAGGAATGAGCCAAAAATTTCAGATTCATATACATATCAGTCCGAAGAGCACCCCATCTTTCAGGCGCGGAGGAAAACCAATTCCAAAGAGATTGTAAAATGAGATCTTTTACCCTTTCAATACTCGAAGCACCCCATCAAATGTTCTCTTATTATGTTCTTACCAAATCTGCTATAAGATTGCACTTATAAAAATTTTCCAGATCACAACTCTTTTTTTTGGTAATCCAATGGTAGAAATATGGTTAATAATGTTGATGAGATTCAAAAGTATCATGAGGAAAAAACCTAATAAGGAGAATGCCCAGAGCCATAAGCTTGAGGCAAAAAGACAGTGAAGGAAAAGTTGAGAGAAAGATTCTTCATCATTTTTGCACATCAAGCAAATGTTTAGAAGAATTTTACCCCTCTTATGCAGATTGTCTACAGTTAAACATTTCCTTTGACATGAGATCAATAGGAAGGCTTGGATTTTAACTGGAATTGGTCATTTCTAAATATAACCCAAAGATGTATCAACAATACAGACCTGATCCATAAAAAAGAGCATGTATAATTATTTGATAGAAAAAAATCCATCAATTTCTGGTTCCCATATGACCAAATCTTCGGCTTTAGAAGAGATGTAAACTTGTTCAAGCTATTGGATGAGATTATGAAGATGCGAAATAACCATGTCTGGTAGCCTATTGTAGCGGCAACCAATCTTCTAAACCATACAATTAGAGGGGGAAAGAGAAATCAACTCGGAAAGTTTGCATCAGGTTGAGCAACTTTGGCAAAGAGGTCAGGATAAGTAGAAGAGAGAGGTGTATCACTAAGCCATTTGTTGAACCAAAAGAGAGTGTTATCTCCATTGCCAATACGCATTTCTGCAGCTATAAATATCTTTCCAAATCTATGAGGTAAATTTGCCTCCTCTACCTTTTTTAATTGAGTGGGTTCGATGATCGAAATGATATTTAGCAATTAGCACATCCTTCTAGAGATGAGAAGAGTCTTGAAAGATTCTCTACCACCATTTGGAAAGAAGCACCTAGTTTACAAGTTTAAGCTTTTGATACCCAAACCCCCTAGCTTTAACGGCATAAAAATTGGTCCCATATCACCAAATGAAACGTTTTGTGGTTATCCTCCATATTATCTCAAATGAAGTTTCATATATATTTTTCAATAAGCTTGATTACTGCACTAGGTATATATTGGACTGACATCAAATAAATAGGAAGACGTGCATAAGTGGATTTAACCAAAGTAATATACCCATCAAAAGATAAAGTCTTGGTCTTCCATAGGTCAAATTTAACTTGATGCATGTGAATAAGAGGGTTCCAGGTTGCACGAGTGAGCTTACGATCAGCGATAGAAACCCCGAAATATTTAAGGGAAAACTTCTCAACTCTGCATCCCAAAATTAAAGTAAGATAATCCAAAAGGCTGATAGAGCAAGAGATGCCTATAATTGCATTCTTATAGAAATTTACTTTGAGGCCCAAAGCTAGCTGGCAACATAAGAAGAATGTGCTCAGATTATGCAATTCCTCTTCACTGACATCACAGAAAATTAGGGTGTCATCTGCATATTGCAAATGTGAAATAATAGGCCTAGAAGATGAATCTTGGAAACCTGTAAAAAGACTTTGCATTTACAACATTCTTAAACATCAGATTAAAGCCCTCTGCTACTAAGGTAAAAAGAAAAGGAGAGATACGGTCTCCTTGTCTAATGCCCCTAGAAGAATGGAAGAACCCCTTAGGAGATTCGTTAATAAGAACCGAAAAATGGGCAGAAGAAATGCACCCCATAATCCAATAAATCCATCAAACACCGAAACCCATTTTTCTTATAATCTCACTGAGCACTTGCCATTCAACCCTGTCAAAAGCCTTCTCCATATCCAATTTAATAACCACTCCTGGTTGCTCAGAAATATTTTTAAAGTCCATGCATTCTTAGGCAATAAGAATGCTATCTGTGATATACGGTCTCCAATGTAGGCTGATTGTTCATCAGAGATCTCAAAAGGAAGAACTAACTTAAGTCTCTTTGTTAAAAATTTTGCAATAATTTTATAAAGACTGGACAAGAGACTAATCGGCCTAATATCTCCAATATAAGCAATGATATCTTTTTTTGGAATTATAAAAATGTAAGTAGAATTATTGCCCTTGAGAACATTCCCAGTGGACATAAATTCCTTAACCATTAAATAAACATCATCGTGTAGCAGATCCCAAAAACACTAAAAGTAGATAAGAGGGAAACCATCAGGGCCAGGGGCTTTATCCCCAGGAAGAGTAAAAGCAGCCAGTATAACTTTTTCCAAAGTAATATCCCTTTCTAGATCAGAAACCAATAAAGGTGGTAGAGATTTAAAAGGAATACCATCTAAGATAACCCCAAGGTTAAAATCACTAGAAAAAGCAGACTCAAAATGTTGAACAATGGCCTCATCATGAGCAGAAACGTCACCTTCCAATACACCCGGTAGATAAATAGTAGAAATATCATTTTGTCTTCTACGCACATTCGTGATAGTATGAAAAAATTTGGTATTTTTTTCACCCTCATTAAGCCATTAAACTCTTGATCTCTATTTCCAATAAATCTCCTCCATCTTAAAGAGATCATGTAGCTTATCAAGCAAAGAAATTTTATTAGCAATAATCTCATCAGATAAAACTTAATTTTCTTTAATTGAATTTTCAATCATCTCTAAGTCCATCAAAGTGGTATCCATCTTGCCTTTAAGTTGATACTAGTTTTCTTTTTTTCAGGAGATGAGTTTGTGCTTGAGGTAGATTAGCTTCTTATAAAGACGGAAGCTAAAACTGCCCAAAACATAACAACTACTCCAAGTATAATTGATGATATCCACAACTTCAGGCTCATCCAGCTAGTGAGTATCAAAACGAAAAGGTCTAGGCCTTGATAAGACCTCCTCAGTATGAAGACATATAGGGAGGTGATCAAATGAAAGTTTGGTAAGAGCATTAACCTTGACCAAAATGAATACTCTTTCCCAAGCCTCTGAGATAAGAAAGAGGTCAATCTTGGACATAATCATATTGGAGGAACATTTATTGGACTAAGTAAAGTGAGCTCCAGTAGTAGGAAGATCTAATAAATCATTCTCCATAATGTAGTTATTAAATAGATGCATATGAGAATTAGACCAAGAAAAAGTGGAAATTTCATATGGGTGGCGAATAAGGTTAAAATTCCCTGCATTGCAAACAAGAAGTCCCGAAGAGGACATAAAAGATTTCAAGTCATCCAAAACGGCACCTTTAAGGGTAGCAATATTAGGCCCATACACATTAATAAGCACCAAATGAAAGCCCCTGAAAGGACATTCAAAAGTAATTGTCAAGAACCTATCAGGTTTAAGAACATCCAAGCAAAGCAAAGCTGTTGGGTCCCAAAGAACCTACAGACCCCCAGAAAATCCAATGGCATCCACACCCTCAAAGTACACAGAACCATTACCCTAGCGAGTCTTGACATCCAAAAGAGAGGGTAAAGAACACTTAGTTTCTTGCATAATAAAAGCAAGATGTTTAAATTTAAAAATCAAGAAATTGACCTCTTTATTGAGTCGATCAGCACAGAGACCACGTACATTCCAACTGATAATATTCATGGGCGAGATGAAGGTTCACCGAGTCCCTCGAAGCCACCATCTTCTTAGGGACGAAAAGAGCTGGACGAGCAAGTACTACCGTTGCAACTAGAAGAGGAGTGGCTCTTCGAAGTCGCATGGCCTGTCTTGAAAACCACTCCATCTGAAGGAGGAGCTGAAGAGCCCCGAGGGCCACGAGCAGCCAGTTTAGGCGATGAGCGTACAACTTTAGAATTCACCTTTAAATTGGGCTTCAGTATCACCTTAAAGGAACATGAGGAGACCTCAAGGTCATCTAGCGGACCAGAATAATGGCACAAAGGGGGCTTGGCTAGGTCTTTCCAAGTCTCATCCTTCAATTTTTTGGAAATTTCTTGAACCACCTTAACCGCTGCATCCATGGTTGCAAGCACCACCTCTGGAGGAGCAACGAAAGTAGCGCCCATATCCTTGAACATGCGATTGAACATTACATGGCTGGGATTGCTTGGAAGAGTCTTTGAAAGTTGCTTAGTCACATGAATAGGCGTAGAATCAGTCCTAGCACCTGACTAAATTTCAAGGGGCGAGCCTGAAGAGATATGGGACAATGAATCTGAAGTTTCTGCAAAGTGTTCCGCAACCATCTCCGCTGGGATAGCTTCATCTGCCAAAGGCTCACCAATAGTTTCCACCAAAAGTGGTGGTACGTTCGGTTCAACCATAGCTAGAGGGACCACAGCAAACTCAAGGTTATACGCCATAATTATGGCTTCAGAAGCCACATAAAAAATAGGATTGGCGCAAACAACCTCATCTTCATCAACTGAATCAACAATATCAACAACCACAGCTGGCCTAATGGCAACAAGCGATGGTGTCATAATCGGGACCCTGGAAAGCCTCGATGAAAAACTGAAAGGAAGAATCCTTCGAGTGAACATGGTGAAGAGAAAAAGAAGAGCAGAAAGAGGATGACCAAGAGAAAAAAGGGAGCAAATGAAGAGAAGCAGGTCCCAGGACTGAACGGGCTTTAAAGGAGTAAAGAATCCAGTGAGAGAGGTTGTCGTCACTGGGAGAGAAAAGGGGGAGAAGAGGATAAAGAGACAGAAGTGGTGGAAATTGACGTGAGAAAAGGGGTAAGACGGACAGTGGAGGCAGTAATGGGAAAAGGTACGGGATGGGTAGGGAGTGGCGAAAGAGGAGGGGCAAGATAGGCGATGGAGGCAGAATTGGGGAGAGGTGCGGGATGGGTAGGGAGAGACAATGATGGAGCAAATGGAGGAAGTTGAGATGAAAACAGGGGATAAGAGCCAGAAAAATGGGCTTTGGACGGAGAGGCAGGCCTATAACAAGGAGGCTAAGGAGCGGCACCCAAAAAGGCTAGTAAAGTGGGGTCAGAAACAGAATAAGAGAGTAAAGGCTTTATTCATTTATTTTCCAAAATAGCGGACGATTTCAAGGAATGAAAGCCCAAAAAATCATTCGCAAAATAACGGCCAGTAGGCTTCCAAATTTTAACTTTTTTGGAGGACGAGGAAGAAGATCCAAACGATTCAACCTCAGATCCATTGCCACGCGGCCTTAGCAATCTAGGATTCAACCGATGAGGATCCTAGTTCGCCAATGTCCAAGAATGGCTCCAGGAGGTTGAATAGGAGGTCTAGCTTTAGGCTTTCTAAGAACCTCAACCCAGGAGCGGTCTTCCTTATAAGAAGAAACTTCATGAGGGTCTAGAGTAGGAGGGTTGGCAGTCTTCAAACCTTCAATGGTGACATCAATGATAAAAAGGTCTAAACCAACAAAAAGGTTGATCGATGAGGGAGCCAAGGCATCTAAGAATATTGACTCTAATAAAAGAGAGATCATGACCCACCATACATTCCCTGTCAATGTCAACAAAAACCCCCACCAAATTGGCTAGACATTGAACGACTCTCATATTCCAAGCATTGAGAGGGATACCTTTGAAGTGAACCCAATAAGGGGAGCATGAAGTGAGATTAGCGTGATCCCGCAATTTTCAAGAATCCACCGATAAGAGTTTATTCTGGACACACCAGGTTTTGCGAATAAGGAGGACTTTACGAACGTCATCAGCAGACGAAAGAGAGAAAACGATTATGTTACTTCCTAAAGAACAGACCACAAGGGAGTAAGGAAGATTCCAGACTCTCTTAGCTAAGATATCAATAGAGAGCGAGGAAAAGGAACCCATAACAAGAAGAGCAGTAGCTTTAAGAGATTCAGAAAGAAAGGAGGGATCAATAGAAAGGCTAGGGGGATGAAGATCCATCTAGAGTCAAGGAGCTTCACGGATCATCCATGGATAGCCATCTTCCTCATCCAATATGAAAACTCTCCCACCCAACAACATTTGTAATTGTGAAAACTCCCAACCCCACAATATAGTGTATGTGAAAATTCCAAGAATAATGTAGAAACTAGAAAGTCAAAGCCACCCAAAACCACTTGGTTTGTTCCCCAACGTTTCGCTGCTTTATAGAACACTCAACCTAACAGTAACAACTTAAAAGAAATCCCAACTCCAACAACACTATCCAGAACAATAAACCCTAAAAACAACAATAGCAGTAGCAATAAGAACCTTTCCCCCAAAATGTTTCAGCGAGATTAACCCCATGTTCTAACATTAGATGTAGACATGCCTCAATAGAATAAAGGCCTCCACTGCTCCAAAATTACTCACGTCCTCAAATTTATGATAGTCACATATCAACATAATACCATTATCACCATGAAAACAAACCCTAAGTAGCGGATATCAAATGCATATCAACACACACTTGTTAACTTGACCAAGAAAAAAACCCACAAGAATATCAATCACCCCCTTTAAGAGTCAAACTCTCGATAAAACCCTAATTCCAACAACTGTCATAATAAAACAACCCGTGACAAAGAAACCACATCACCCATTCCCCCATCATCTTTTTTAGGTTTTCAAGCCTCCAAGCCCCTATTTACCCATTTCCAACATAAAACTCGAGATTTTAGCTCCCAAAATCCATAGTAAACACATCTTAAATCTTTTCCTGATTCAAATGCCTATTTTACCATTGAAAACCTATTCGACTAAAATCTGCACTGTTTTCTAGGGCTTTCAGAATAATCCTTCTTGAAAGGTCATTAGAATGAAATTTTCATTCTAAGATGGTCGGAAATTGATCAAAAAATGAAGAAAAATGAGTTTTTCGGCACAAACCTACAAAAGCCGGATCCCAAACCACCGCTGAAAAGAAGTGATGGCTACCCGCTCTGTACCCCTCTCTCTCTCTCTCTAAAGGGTTCCCATTGATAAACTCCTTAGCAACCTCACCAAGGACCTTTTCCCCTCTCTTCCACAACCTCCACCTCTCTCTTCCACATCATGCGAAATATATGTTATGCCCTCATTTGATGAGAGATTGGAGAAGAAAAAAAAAAAACTTGAGAGTTCATATGGACTTGAGAGGGGGTGGCCCTGGGTTCATATGGGCTTGAGAGGGGGTGAACCTAGTTTCATTTGGTCTTGAGAGGGGATAGGCCTAGTTCATAAGGACATGAGAGCGGGTGGCCTCAGGGTTCATGAAGACTTGAGAGGGGGTGAACCTAGTTTCATTTGGTCTTGAGAGGGGATAGGCCTAGTTCATAAGGACATGAGAGGGGGTGGCCTCAGGGTTCATGAAGACTTGAGAGGGGGTGGCCTCGGGGTTCCAGAAGACTTGAGAGGGGGTGGCCTCGGATTCATATGGCCTTGAGAGGAGGTGGCCATGGTTCATAAAGACTTGAGAGGGGTGGCCTCAGGGTTCATAAAGACTTGAGAGTGAGTGGTCCCGGGGTTCATGTAGACTTGAGAGGGAGTATCCTTGGGGTTCATATGAACTTGAGAGGGGGTTAACCATGGTTCATATGGATTTGAGATAAAGGTTGAGGTGTCGGGGTTTTTGCACCTACTTACAACTAAATTGGAATTATTTTTTGGCAGGTCTTTGGCCTGAAAATGCGCTTGTCTAAGGATCATTGGGCTGCGTCCAAACGATTTGATCGCACTCAGACTGGGTTGTAAGCCAAAGACCTGGAAATGCACTTGTCTAAGGATCATTGGGCTGCGACCAAACGATTTGATCGCCCTCGGACTGGGTTGTAAGCCATCTCTTGTGTTGGCATGGCTACCCATCCAAGGATGAGCGTGACTCCTTTTAGCAACATCATGACTACCCATACTGCCCCCAACACGGCCACCCTTATTGGGCTGATTGAGGTTACCCTTAGTTAAGGTTTGTGGAATGGTGCGTGATTTGTAAGCATGGTGAGCCATGCTCGGACCATTAGTGTGGTTGTCCACGCTTAGGGTGTGGGTCTTCGAAGTTCCACTTGATACGATGATTTTGTGCTCCCCAGCTTTTTGCATTTCGGATTGGGATTGAAATGGATCCAACTAAAAGGAATGTTGGACTAGTCGTGGTGGTCTGAAGCATAGACCGGAAAGAGCTTGAGCAAGTGTCGGAAACCAAAGGGCTCTGATTCAAGGGCGGGTTGGTCCCTAGTGGAGTTGTAAAAAATGATGTATAATTCGAATCATGTGTGTGTGTGCTCTTGTGAATCGATTACGCCCAGAATAAAGCGGACGCAAACTAGAGCCACACGACAAAAACCGACAATTTTATTGCTATGAGAAGTAAATACAAAATGGGGAGACATTCATTCCCAGATCCGGCAGAACCTAGACCCCCTTAGACAATTGGCATTTGGTACTGGGGAAGCCATCTCGCCAAGACTTGGTCGTGTTATCTGTTCATAATGAGGCAGAACCTCAAACGACTGAAGAAACTGACTGCTCATGAGATGCCCACGTACCCTCTGAATTGCCAATGAGGAGCTCCCGAACTTTCAAGGTAGGAAGCTTTTGGTAAGTCCACGTTTTTCTTACATTTTGGAAGTTTTTGGTTCTTGGAGTTGGGAATTCTTAAGGGTATTTTGGCTTCTTAGTGTTTATGGGAATTTTTTTGGAAATTTTTTGGGAATTTTCTAATTCTTAATGGTAGTTTGGGTATTTTAGATTTTAGGGAGGGTAATTTTGATTTGCGATGAAACTGCGGTCAACTAGTTCTGGATCTAGAGACCCCCTATTTGGAAGGGCTCTTCAACCGCATCAGGCATCACCTCTGCTTTGTGCTTCGCTCATGTAATTAGGGCAAGAAAAAACGTGTTCGTTGTAGCTCTTGACAGGTAGTTTGGGGATTATGGGATAGAGACAGGGGCACTTTCAAATTTTGGAATTTTATCTCTCTAGGGAAAGGGTTTTTCTCTAGGTAAGGGTTTAATTTTTTAACCCTTAAAACATGAGTTTAAGATGGCTTTTATAGACATGGGTAAACATGTGATTCGTGAGTGGAAAATCAAACGTATGGCTCAATGGGGGGTTGATTGCTAAAGATAATTTTGAACTAAGGCTAAAAATTACCAAAAAGAGCACCTAAACTTTGAAATTTTTTATGATTTTCCATTGAGGACGCTTCCTTTTTTATCTACCACCAAAACCCATCAAATCCGACCCTGTTCGGCCCAAATTTCTTTCATAAAATTATGGAGCAACCAACCACAATCAATTTGCAACAAATTTAAGTGAAAACCGTCCTTGATTCGTCAAGTTTTGCTAATTTTGAGTTTTGGTTTTCCATTTTGGGTAAAAATTGCATACCAATTTTTATACCTCGTTATTACGCTTGAATTTGGCCATTATCTGATGACCAACCAGTAGATTCTTATGGAGGATGCCAATATCGATGTTTTGTGAAAATTTTGGCTCAAGATTATGTCGGATTTGAGAGATATGGATATTTTACTTCTTTCAATTTTTCAAAAATGCAGTCTCATAAATTAGGACCAACCCCCGTAATTAGATTTTGATAGTGGATTTCCATATATAGATGTATTCGTCTCTGAGTTAGGAAACTTCCTACAAAATTTTGCGTTGAAATGCCACATGAATTGCGAGATATTTCCCTGAGAATGAGTAGAGGTCATGGGGATTGATACCACTTGTTGCAAAACTCCAACTTTATGGGTCGATTCACTTTTGATTCGGTAGAGGAATCTATCGATCCAGATATGGATGAAAGGGGCATGTTGCAAGGAACACCATATTCAAATCAAGCTCATTTGGCTATAGAAATTGTTAGATATGGCCCCCAACATTTTGCAAAAATTTCCATTGCTTCCTCTAATTCCAAGGAAGATAATGAACCACATGTACAATATGGTCCGTTCCTCTTTTCGGCATGGTCCCCATGCGGGGGCATTAAAGGTGGTATTGAAAAAGGCACTTCTCGATATCCAATTTGGCCGAAAGTTTTATCACAAGTTTTTCTCATCATTACCTTCATGTCATAAAAAATTGAAGCTCACTAGCTACTTATTTATTGGGTTCCTCTTGTAAAGTTTGACCGATTTAGATGGAAACTAATTGCGGTTCAAGAAGTTCGAGAGCTCATTTCTCTTTCATCTGATGTCTAATTTGGGCTCAAATTTGGTTTATAAACTTTTTATACTGACTCCTTCATCCCATAAAGTTCTTGGGTTATTTATCTTTTTATATCTTGACGAAGCTTTATAAATTGACCTTAGATCAATGTTGTGAAATGGATGGTTGAGCTTCGCTGAACAATATATCGATCATCCGGCCTTGTATTGGCCTGATATTTTGAGGGTAGCCTTAAATTTCCTTGGATTAAAGATTGCGTTGTTAGATTATCATTTTGGAACAGTTTGACCAGATTTTGATTGTGCCTCTTCCTTGACTGTTTGATTGTTGTTTCAAGCACGATAGGACTTGGATCTTTGTCATTGGCAAGGAGCTTTATTTAATCATATGATAGAGATTTTTCATCTTTTTGTTTATCATGATATTGATTTTTACACATTTAGCTACTTTTAGTGGTTCTTTGGGTATTTCAGTAGTCATCATGCCGGGAATTTATTTGGCGACACATTGCCACTTCTTTGAGCTTGGTGTTATTTTATTTGACAAAATAGCCTCAAACAAGGAGAAATCCCCAAACCTACAGCCAAATGAGCCCAAACGCAGGGAAGACCCCCCAGGAATTTCACTCAAGGTATGCAAAAGAAATTTTTTTAATTCCCTTCCCAATAGTGCCTACCAAACCTTGGGAAATCCCCCACAATTACTACAAACTAAGAAAATTAGAAATACAATTGTCAGAAAATTAGAAATACAATTGTCTTTCAAAAATAACTTTCAAATCACAACGTTACAATGAAGAGCCTTGCTATTTTACAACACTTTCCAATTCACAATACACTGAGAAAATGAAAAGGCAAATAAAATCAAGTGTACACTAGTTTGATATGACTTTAGTAAACCGATTTAATTCTCCATCACCGTGCGATTGCCGCAATGGTTTTAGTACAATCCTTGTTATTACTCCCAATCGATAGTATAAAAGGGATCGCATAGATCTAATCATGAGAAGCATAAGCAACATGCCACACTAACAAATGTTCACACATCTAATATGGGACAAAATAAATCTCACATGGGATTCAAAAACATGAGAACATTAAGTGGGAGAAACACGGCCATTACGGAGCGCAAACGATGTAGTATGGGAACTAGGGTTTGCTCTAGGTGTCGATACATCAAATGGGATAAAAGGGGCACGGGCTAGTGTTAAAGGCATAATCTTGAACTCACTACTATGCATGTAAATGCTTATATTTACAGCAACACAAATATCATAACAGTTTGGGAGTAATATGCTCAAAACTACACCATGGATATATATCATAAAAACCTTCAAATGTTAAAATCAATGAACTTCAAAAAAGAGAACATAAGGTTAATGTGCTTACTGTTGGGATCATTTACAGTAGCAAACTCTCTCTCAAAACAAAACGTAAGTGTGTACGGTGGTGCGTGATGAGGCTCAAGACAATGATTTCATAATAGAATCAAGACTATACCTTATCTCTCATCAAGGGGTGTTTAAAGGCTCAAGATACAAGAAGAAGAACTAGAGAGATGAGAGTGGGGTGTGGGTCTCTAAAGGAGGTTCATAAAATGAAAATAAAGGCGGGCTGAGAGAAAATAGGGTTGATGAGGTAGGGTAGGACCCCTATTTATAGAGATTCAAAGTGCGAGCTTTACTATAGATTATATGTTAACCATCCATTGAACGATCTAAGGGTTGAGAGAGGCTAATGACTTTGTCTAATCAATCATTGTTGGTAGCTATCATACGAATGACAATGATCAAACATACATTTATTACCATGCCCATAAGTTATCTACAATTTTCTATAGTTAAACATGCCCTTTGATTCTTAATTTTGACATTAAGCAAATCACAACTATTGATTTTTAAAACACTCAATCTTAACCATTGATTTCAAATTGAAAGATAAGATCACATGAGATAAGCATACCACTCTATCTCCATCCTTCTCACAAGAAACTTGCACTTCACTTCAATTTACATGAGTTATCATTTTCAAGGGGACATGATTGTTATATGTCATTTTAAACATACTTGTATCTTCGATACGAATAAGAAGAGAGTCAGTAGTAACATGGTCGTGTCGATACCCAAGACACCACCAGAGCACATGAACACTAAAAGATAAGCCTAAAACTGGGCGACCTCTAGAGAAGTGTCGAAAGAAATGCATAAGAAGATAGTTTGGGGTACCCTAAGGACACTTGCAAATAGTTTTGATAAGATCATGACAGAACTTGGTTTTCAATATCCAGTTCCTATGATGCTAAAGATGGACCTTACAGCTACAGCCCTACTTTCTAAAGCTCAAAACAGTATCATACCACCTCCACTAAATCTATAATATCAAAAAATCCCCAGGGACCAAATTTGGGCTCAATCAGACTCTCCGGGACCATTCTGGGCCTAACTTACCATAAAAGGGTAGGTTTTACACAATTGTGGTGTAGCCTCAATAAACTAGTTTCCTGTGCTTTCTTATTTCAAGGTGATTTTCAAATGATCATATCTTGCTCATTTTAATTCCAATTAAGCTCAAATTCGGACATGAGTTAGATCTTGACGACCCAATCATTCTGATATAAGGCACGCATCTTGGCGTGGCCCGAGATGAGAAAATGTTCAGAGAGAATATGTGTTCAGAAAACATGAAAATTTAGAATTTATACAAGAGAACATCCAATTCTTTAGAAGCCCATAGCTCAAGATTCCGGTGTCAGATCATCGCAAATACGAGTCCGTTGCGACCATGTTGTGAAGAGCTACACTTTGGTACAAGTTTTGCGCATGATCAGAAGCTAGATGACATGAATTTCGAGGTTGAAGAAAGGCATACTTTTTTGGTAGCCGAAATCCCATTTTCCGAGGACCTCTCAAATTTGGAATATGCTCAATTCAAGACCAAAACGAACAAAATTTACTACAAAATGATTGTGACAATGTCCTCTTCAATTTGTGACAAAAATGAAGACTCGAAACATCACAAATAAACTTACACTGATGGATGAATAATTCCAAAGTTTATAGACTTGGCCAGATTTTTTGTTCCTTCAAAAAAATTCGTTTCAAGAGGATCAAAGGGTATCAAAATGTTCACAAGAATCCAAGCATCGATTCTACGATAATTTATCTCCGGAATTACCATCATAGGTATTCGAAAAAGTAATGGCAAGAGGCCCCTCATGGGGATGGTTTTGTCATTTATTGAAAAGTACTTATAGGTAGTTTGGTTATTTGGTCCAAATATGGGATGATTATTTTAATTCAATAATTGTATATTTTGTGACAATTTTGGGTACTTTTGAGCATTCCACCCCTGTTTAGGGGTTGCTCTATATAAGGAAACCCATGTCACTTGGAAACCCATGTCACTTGTTTAGGGGCTTGAAACTTTGTCTTTGAACTCTTTGGTAATTTTGGCTAGTCATTGGCAATACGTGATCATTTTGGAGTGGATTCTAGTTTATTCTCTTTGCTTTGCTCACAAGTTCAAGACCAAAGGGAGAGGAGAGAGAAATCATTTGTTAGAGAGAGAAATACCCCTAAACCACCATACACCACGACCCACTCCGTACTTCATACACTCTAAACAATTTTGTACACCACACACTATCTCGTAGACCACCATACCCTACACCTCATTCCATACATCACATCCAGACCTCAACCTTAACCCAAACCCAAGACCCCTTCTCTCTCATGTGCATGCAAAGGAGGCCCAAGGATGTGGATCTAGGCTCAATCCCATCTTAGGCCCACTCTCTCTACTTTACCTTTCCCACTCTCTCTCCTCTACCTTCTCACTCTCTCTTCTTTCTCTCTCTTCTTCCTCTCTTTCCCTCTCTTCCCTGCACAAGCTCAGGGTAAGCATGTGCGTGCCCCTTCTTCCTTCTTCTCTCATTCTTGCTCTTGTTTGAAGTCTCGAACTCGGGCCTGGGGCGGATCTAGTTCACTTCTCTGCTTCTATCATCCTATCCCCTCTTCTACCACCGCGCTCTGCAGTGCACTCCTCTACCCACGCTATGTAGCACACTCTCGTACATGCGCTCTTTGTGCACTGGTACATGTGCTCTGTATTACACTCTCGTACCTGCATTCTATGTGCACTTGTACCGTGCTCTAAACTTAATCTCTCTTTCTCTCTAAAACTCATTCTCTCTTTAAAAGCCCAATATCTATTTCTCTTTCTAAAAACTCATTCTTTCTTTAAAAAACCAATCTCTCTTTCTCTTTCTAAAAACTATTATCTCTCTCTAAAAAACTCAATCTCTCTCTAAAAAACTCAATCTCTCTCTAAAAACCCATCCTCTCACTCTAGAAATCCAATCTCTCTTTCTCTCTAAAAACCAACCCTCTCTCTAGAAACTCAATCTCTTTTTTTTTATCTTAAATCCCATTATCTCTCTCTCTCTAAAAAATCACTCTCTCTCTCTAAAAATCCAATATATCTTTTTCTCTACAAACTTATTCTCTCTAAAAACTCAATCTCTATTTCTCTCTCTAACAATCCATTCTCTTAGAAATCAATCGCTCTCTAAAATTCTATTATCTCTCTGGAACCTTAATCGCTCTTGGTTTCTCTAAAACTCATTCTCTCTCTGGAAATCCAATCTCTCTTTCTCTCTCTAAAACTCATTCTCTCTCTAAAAACTCAATCTCTCTATCTTTATCTAAAAACTATCTCTCTATCTAGAAACCCAATCTCTCTCTATCTAGAAACCCAATCTCTCTTTCTCTGTAGAAATCCAAGCTCTTTTTCTCTATCTAGAAATCAATCTCATTCTCTCTTTAAAAACCCAATCTCTCTTTCTCTCTTTAAAAATCAATATATTTCTCTCTCAAAATATAATCTTTCCTCTCTCTAAAAACTCATTATCTCTCTCTAGTAACCAATATATTTTTCACTCTCTAAACTCTTAATCTCTCTTTCTCTCTCTAAAAACCCAATATCTTTTTATCTCTTTAGAAACCCAATATTTTCTAAATTTTCTAAAAAATATTTTTGGCTTACTACAAACAATAAAATTTTGAATAGTAAAATAAAATAAATAAATAAATCAAAAAAGGAGGACTTCTTAATGGGTTAGGCCGGACGCAGACCCAATATATTCTTTTCGAGTGGGGTTGGCCTGGGCCCGGTTTTGATAGTACATAATCATGGGTGGGGTGGGATTTTTGGCACACTTTTCGGGCCGAGCCAAAGTATTTTTGGGCATTGCTAAGCCTCAAGCCTGCCCGACCTGATGGTAGCCTTATAGTACATATTCATGGGTGGGGTGGGATTTTTGGCACACTTTTCGGGCCGAGCCAAAGTATTTTTGGGCTTTGCTAAGCCTCAAGCCTGCCCGACCTGATGGTAGCCTTACTTACACCCCTGCCCCATATTATTTTGAAAGAAATTAGAATCATACCTAAATTGATATGATTCCAATTTCTTAGATTTTATATACTTTTTATGGAAATAATTTCATAGGTAAAAAGATTTCTTACCCTTATGACGAACCAAACGTGAGAAATTAGTTATTTTTTAAGAAAATAATTTTTAAAAAATCATTTTCATACTAACCAACACATGCCCATAGTGATTATAGTGATTATTGCTTTCTTCCCAAGCAAATTCGAGAAAGTGGTCTTCCAAAAATGTGCCCTAAAGACAATCACTTACTCTTTTGAGAATCTTGTTTGTGAAACAAGGGTAACATGAGGTGCTTATTCACGAGATGTTGGAATCGCAAATATCTCAAATGGGAAAGCTTTCTATCTTCCCCCTAAGACATAGAAGTTCTGTGTTCCCCTTTATCCAATTGTCCATTTTTTAATGGAGGGCTAAGATGGGCTCAATCACAATGTCACGTCTCTACACTATTTTATTTTTAATTTGTTTTCTATAAACTGTTTTGACACCAAATTTTGGACGTCCATTCCTATATTAAACTTGCACTAACAAAAAATATAAACAAAAATAATTTCAATAAAATAAAATAACCAAAATACCCCTGAAAGATTCAAGGGGTATTTTAGTTATTATTTTTTATCAAAAACCTATTGTTAATATTTTTTATAGATGCACCCCAATGAGAAGATGGCACGTACCAACTTTCATATTAAAAAAAATTGTATTAAAAAAACTAAAAATAAAATACTTTAAGACATCAAATTTAAGATCAAACTATGAGTGTCTCTTTTGATAAATAATGGACGGCTGGATGGTAGGGGGCACATAGAACTTCTATATTGTAGGGGAAACATAAAAAGCTTTCCCATCTCAAATATTTGTGAGGATCAAACCATGTTCGTGTTAGAACTGAAAGTGGTGGGGACTGGTTTGAGTTCCACCCAAAACCAACCGGTTTACCCTTTTCTTTTTTGCTGTACAAAAACCAAACTATAAAAATTCAATTTTTATTTCGTTTTTCCACCAAATCCTCTTAAATTTGTCATAACTCGCTCATCTTTTTTTGATTTACCTTAGCCCTAAATGAAAATTGGGTGAAAACAAATTTTCGGCAAACCCCCCATGCAGTTCCTTCGATGTTTCCTGAGTTTCTCAACTAAAATTTATGATATTTGTATCAAAAAATCCATGGAGCCATAAACAAATTCTTAACACAATTTCTTTGCTAAAAGACCATGTTCAAAATATCCATAATGAAGCGCTCAAACATTTTTGTGGTTTTTGACAAAAAAGAAAAAAAAAAAACAAATCTAGTATTTTAAAACAAAGCATATATTCCATTTTTTTTAAGGACACGGTTTCTATGCGGCCAGCCCGCATATTGTAGAAATGCGGGCTTGGCAATAAATATATTTTAAAAAGTAATTTGATCCTAATTTTTGTATCAAAAAATCCATAATGGAGTCATAAACAAATTCTTAACACAATTTCTTTGCTAAAAGACCATGTTCAAAATATCCATAATGGAGCCCTCAAACATTTTTGTGGTTTTTGCAAAAAAAAAAAAAAAAACAAATCTAGTATTTTAAAACAAAGCATATATTCCATTTTTTTTAAGGACACAGTTTCTATGCGGCCAGCCCGCATATTGTAGAAATGCGGGCTTGGCAATAAATATATTTTAAAAAATAATTTGATCCTAATTTTTAGAGAATATATAATATTTAATATGGAGAATATGAATATGAAAAAAAATAAAATTGAAAACTATAAATAATAATTATATTAAGAAAACATTTCGACCGTTAGTTTCAATTGTTTTTAGATAGATGCAAATAGGTGGTCCATCCATCTTTAATATAAATGCTTCATACCTCTGGATCACATATTGTAGAAATACGGTCCAACCCGCATGAAACAATTTTATTTTTTTAAAAGATGTCTTTAGATTTATTATTGTACAGTGTTATCTTCTATCTATGAAAGTATTGAATGTTTTAGAATAATATTTTTGAAAAGAGTGTTATCTTCAAGGTATTCCATGATTTGAAATAATATTTTTGAAGAGAGTATTATTGCAATGTACAAAGGTATATTATTTTTCTGAGAAAACCTTAAATTTCTGAAAAAATCATATATTTCATTTTATTTGTGTTGCTAAATTTTTGTTAGGCTTTTATTTAAATTATTTTAGGTTTTCTTTTGTTTTATTTATTTTTATTCATTTTTCCTTTTATGAGAATACTAAGAGAATCATCGATCCAACCCCCAAGTCGACCAAGCAAGATTGGAATGATGGGCTTTGTAACTAAGGTGTCACCTATTTTGTAACAATGGTAGGGGTGGGATTGGGTAGGTTTGGGCCTGGGTAGGTCTAATTTTGACCTGAACCTGGTTCAGGTCTAAATCAATTTGACCTATACCCGACCCATTGGGTTGGGTCCGGTTGGGGTTTATAAACAAAAAATATTGTATATATTTTATACTAATTTAAAAAATTGCTTATTTTCAAAACACACGTGCTTCTAACTCTCAAAAACGTAAAAAAATAGGTGAAGGGAAGAACGAGAAACCTTCTACGTGCCCTTTTAAGCTTCTATCTAAAAAATATTATAAAAATTATGTCACGTAGTATATAAAAAATATAATAAAATAATAGTAGATTATATAAGGGTGTGGATATATCAATAGTATTTTAATAAAATAAACAATACATTTTAAAGATTGTATACAATGAAACCATTTACCTTTCATACATATAAGTCACAATTACTTATAATTTTTTAATTTGAAATTTGATAGCTTTGATGTGTCACAAAATTCAAAAAAATTTCCAATGGACGTTAAGCTTGGTCAATAAAATGACTGTAGCCACCCAATATCACATCTAGTGGTCAAGATCAATTATGACAACTTTTTACTAAAAGTAAATGATCTCATTATATATACTTTTCCACATCTAAAATATTTGGGCCAGGTCAAGTCAACCTAGACCCGAAACAAACTCAAAATCCCTACTTTTGGAAGAGGACTTGACCCATCAGGGCCAAAAATAAGACCCGTACTCGAAGCCAAGTCTGATGGACCCGACCGTTACCAACCCCTAATCAGTGGTCTCGCAAAAGCGTTTTAATGCATGTTATTGGAAAATAAAAATGCTTTTAGTAATGGTTAGTGGTTGACCCATCTGGGCCTAGGTTTCTCAAAGAAATTGGCAAAAAAAAAATCTTTACAAGTTTTATAAAAATTAGAAAAGAAAAATGAAAATAATATAATATCTGTTCAATATCACTTGCGGCCGAAGATTGGCTTACGTTATCCATCCATCCCTATCGTATAGAAGGAGGGGGACGTCTTTCGTTGCCTTTGGAATTGGGAAAAGGTTGTCACCAAAGACGAGCGACGATCGTCGACCGTCGACTTCACTCTAAACAAGATAATGAGAGAGGCGATAGGTCGTGGACGGGCAGGTATAGGGGTGGTAGTGGGTCGAGGGTTCGGGTTGACTGCTCGGACGTGACCCGACCCGACGAGATTTTATTGGGATTTAGACCTGATTCGTCTTGGTCTAAGTAAGACTCGAACCAGACTCGGGTGTGGGGTCCAAGTGATTTAGACCCAGATCCGGCTTGGATCTCAAAATAAAAAAAAAATATATGACAACATGATAAGGTGCATCCAGGACAAAGACCATATTCGGATACAAGTCATTTAGACTCAAACCCGACTCACTGGGTTTAAAACTCAAATAGGACCCAACCTAGTTTAGGTGAACCTGTGGGTCTTCTCAACCCAATTGCCAACCCTCGCGAGTCAACCAGCGAAACGAAAAGTTATGGAAGCCGCTTCTCAATTGGGCGAGTTATGAGTCACAGGTCAAAGAAGGCCTCCAAGCAAGCACCAATATCGTACAGCCAATCCAAATGGTGAGCAGCTATTTTTGAAGGTGTTACTTAAAAAATAGCGGCTCACCATTTGGATTAGGTGTACGATATTGGTGCTTGCTTGGAGGCTTTCTTTGACTCGTGGATGGGCAGGTATAGGGGTGGTAGTGGGTCGAGTTGGGTTCGGGTTGTTGATTGGGCTTGACTTGACCCAACCAGATTTTATTGGGATTTAGACCTGATTCAGACCATGGTCTTGGTCTAAGTAAGACTTGACCCAGACTCGGGTGTGGGGTCCAAGTGATTTAGACCCAGATCCGGCTCGGACATGGGTCTCAAAATAAAAAAAAAATATGACAACCAGATAAGGTGCATCCCGGACAAAGGCCATATTCAGATACAAGTCATTTAGACTCAGACCCGACTTATTGGGTTTAAAACTCAAATAGGACCCAACCTAGTTCAGGTGAACCTACGGGTCTGCTCAACCCAATTGCCAACCCTCGCAAGTCAACCAACAAAACGAAAGTTATGGAAGCCGCTTCTCAATTGGGCGAGTTACGAGTCACGGGTCAAAAAAGGCCTCCAAGCAAGCACCAATATCGTACAGCCAATCCAAATGGTGAGCCGTTATTTTTGAAGGTGTTAATAGGATGGTATCCGTGAGAATAGAACCCACACCATGGTGATTACGGTATGGGGGTGTTACGACCTCGCCCTTTTTTCAATGTTGAGCCATAGGGATAGCAATGGAACCGGCAGGTAGACCCGACTTCGGGTTTGAGTATAGATCCAAATTTTGAACTCGAATGTAATTCGGGTTCGGGTCCAGCGGGACAAGACCCGTTACCTGCCCCAATGAGCCACTATGGTGGCACACTAAAGCCTCTGACATCTGACCCATGCTGTGGTCAAATCTAAGTGGGTAAGGGCGCGAGAGTAGGGCTCGTAGCGGGCAAAGGATACTATTGGGAGCACGTGCCCGCAACTAGGAAACGCCTTTTTCGGGTTTGTCGTGTCCACGTGGCGGACCACACAGCTGGCTGGCAGTTGCTTTTTCCCGTAATGCATCCCTTATTCCGTTATCTGTCGTTACCTTGCGCCGTTAACTAAAACGGTCGCGGTTGTAATAAGTCTCCTATCTTATCTGGGAAAATTTTCTGACTTCTATCTCTAGAACCAAGACCATTAAAACCATAATCCCAACCGAATCATTCTTATGCCCAAAGTACCCATTTCTTTGGCGCAAAATAGCCGAGAAGCCCATAAGAAAATGCACGGACAACCGGGGGTATTATCATTAATTATAATTACTACGTCCAAGTGTACATTGACTCTATTGGAATGGTTAAATTTCTGTGTGGGGCTTTACGAAAACAAAATAGAGCCCTAAGGTCAAAATTTCATTCGGAAAACACTTTCCTTAATGGAAATACGATGGTTCGAAAATCAATTTTTAATCTAAAAAAATAAAAAATGGAACAAAAACAATATACCCATTTTGTAGATCACTTAATATTTATTTTTAAGATAAAATAAATTGTCTAGATAATTTGTTACGATATATATTATTTTATGTGCTTAAAATTTTTTTTTTTTTTTTTTCTATTTACAATTATGATCAACCTGATATGATCGATATAAATTTTTTTCCAATAATTCGATGAGGCATGTGTGAAGCTTTACTTATTTTAGAGCTGTAGCCCTATTAATTTAATATGGCTCTATTCTCAATGTCATATAGATATATACTATTTTATTTTAAATTTCTTTTACATAATATTTTGATACCAAAATTTGAGCTTCTATTGCTCTCTTAAACTCGCACTCGTAAAAATATAAAAATAATATTCTCAATAAAATAAAATGGCCAAAATGACCCAAAAAGTTTCAAGGATATTTTGGTTATTTTATCTAAAATATTGTTGTAATATTTTTTTTAGGTGCACCCTATTTAGATGATGGCATGTACCAAATTTTATATTCATCTAATTTGTAGAAAAATAATTAAAAATAAAATACTTTGAAACATCAGATTTAGATTAAATGATTAGTAACAATATTGGATGGCTAGATGGGGGGAAGTATATATTTTATGCGCAAGCCGGGCAATAGCCGGGCACTACAAAATAGAATTTGGGTTATAGGCTGAAGCCCAAGGTTTGGGCTACGACCTTATCCAATTCAGCTTGGCTCTCTTTTTTTTGTTGTTTTTTTTTTACTTTTTTTCATTTGTATCCACCCTGGTCTAGGTTGGAGCAATAGGAAGAGGTGCGAGGCCATGCGCCACAATGTATTGTTATTTGTTAATGGGGTGAGTTTTGTATGAGACATTAACTTTATACTATTGAAGTAAGGTGCATCTCAAAATTGTGTTGGAAATACAGATTCGATACTATAAAGTATATAAAAATCTATTGTCGTCCCCAATTATCAAAAATAAAGTTTCATAAAAGGTGATGATCATATATATCTATAAACACTTAAAAATATTGAAAATAAACGGTACAAATAATATTTTAGAAAATGAATTATTAGTAAGACTTAAAATCCCCGGACGTAGATATGATGGTTTTCAACCGTAGGAACAACCTTCGCTAGTGGGTCTTTTAGGTGCGCCTTACCGATATACTATAAGGTTGAGACCGTATATGAACTTTTTCCTCGTTAATGTAGAGAAGATACTGGGAGAAGTAAAAAGCGGGGGAAAAGGAGTGGTTTTTGGATGAAAAGCGGTTTTGTCTTTTGTTTTCTTTTGTCCACCCGCTGGCGGGTGGGGAGGAAAAGACACAGGAGCCAACTGAGCCAGAATGGTAAAATTCATGCCGGGAGTAACGCAAAGCAATGCCTGTGAATTCAGGAAATCAAAGCTGGTTTTGTACTGACCCCCTCTCCGAATCTGTCTCCGATCATCTCTCTGTACTACCCACACTATATTTTTATATCTAGAGAGACAATGTGTGCGTTTTAGAGAGACTAAGAGAGCGTGGTGCGTAAAGGACGACTCACTCAGCACAGAAAACATGTACAGGAGCAGCTGAGGTTAAATAAGTAATGAATGGTGGTGGTGGTGGCGGTGGGTAAAATGAGCATCGGATCAGAACATTTAGATGTAAATTAAAACAGATAGAGGAGGAAGTTAGCTGAGGAAAGCAATGGCTGCAACATGGGATCAACTGGGCGAGATTGCAACAGTCGCGCAGCTAACAGGCCTAGATGCCGTGAAGCTAATAGCGATGATAGCAAGGGCGGCGACCACGGCGCGCATGCACAAGAAGAACTGCAGGCAGTTCGCTCAGCATCTGAAGCTCATTGGTAATCTATTGGATCAGCTTAGGATCTCGGAGCTGAAGAAGTATCCGGGGACGAGGGAGCCTTTGGAGGGGCTTGAGGATGCGCTCAGGAGGTCATATGTGCTTGTCAACAGTTGCCAGGACAGGAGCTACCTCTACCTCCTTGCCATGGGATGGAACATTGTCTATCAGTTCAGGAAGGCGCAAGGGGAGATCGATCGATACCTCCGCCTTGTCCCTCTCATAACCCTGGTAGACAATGCCAGGGTCAAGGTAACTCTCTGCCTCTCTCTCTCTCTCTCTCTCTCGACTACTCTCCTTCGTCTGTTCTCTCTCTCTACTACTCTACTGTGCAGGATTTACTTTTTTTTGGGTAGATTCCTTGGGTTTTTTAAACTTTGGCCTTTTTCTTTTGGAATTTTCTTTTCTTTTATTCTTCCTTCCAAATCCTCAAGCTTTTAATTTTTTATTTCCTTATATTATTATTATTTTGGTTTTTGGTTTGGGTTTCGGGATTTTTCGCTTCCCCTCCTGGTTCCATTTCTTTGTTTCCTTTTATCTGAGTGTTATTTTCGTTTCCCTTTCTCATCTTTCTAACCATGTCTTTTTTATTGGGGGTTATTTTTGTCTTTTTTTTTGGTTATTTTCATGTATTCTTGTTCTTTGGTTCGTTGATTTTACTTTTTCGATTACAATTGGTTTTTATTTTTACCTATTTGCTAAATGTTCCTATATTTTATTTCTGAAAAATCTTATTCGTGTTTATGTTGCTGTGGTGTTAGACAATTTCTTTGCAAATAACTGAGAAAACTGAGATTCCTATTCCCTGGGGTTCTCAAATGAAATCTATTGACATGTGCTCCAGTTCCTTCCATCAGCTTGGTTGTATCAGATGATTTTGTCTTCCCTGTTTTTTCTCCCAAAAAAAGAAAGAAGAAAAAAAATCTTCCCTGCAATATTAACTCATCATATCTGTTTGTTCTAAAATGTGCTTCTCGCCTTGTCCATTCCTTTTCTTACTAGGTTTCATTATGATCCGATAAGCAGATTCAACATTGAAGTGAAATTGATTGGTGCCCCAACTTTGATTACTTACTTCTTGTGAATGATGTGCTACTTCGGTTTACCTGCTATGAATGCTACCTCTTTTCACATACCTAGAAATGATGGTTACTCATTGATATTGCTGTGATACTTGTATGCTACACCTGCGTGCCAGCTATAATTGTTACCCCCTCTCAATGTACCTTGAAGTGATCGTTATTCATTGAGATTGTTGTGAATTGTGTCGTAAAAAATCTTTTAACTTATAGAAGTGCTATTGTTTTTCTGTCAATGTTATGAAATGCAGCTTGTAGCAACCTGTAGACGCCTGACTTCTGTAGGAACATAAAAGGAATTTAGGTGGCCAAATTATTGTAACAGTGACAGTTGAGAATGTAATTGATATTGTACTAATTAAGATGCTCAGGGCTTAAATAACCTGAAATCTGTCCTCACAAGCACCTTGATTTGTAAGGCTTCGAGTTTTCTTATTCTATTTAATCAACTATTCACTCCTGGATAGATAGCAAATATTATTGTTTTCTCAATGGGTTGTTCCACCAAAAGGAAAAAAAAAGGATCCTTCATCAAGAAATTTAATTTGAAGACTTTCTGATCATCCATTCTCAAATGTCCTGTGCAAGAGAATACCCTGATTCAACAGACGGTCTTGGTTCTTGTGGCTTTCTCTTTTTTGATATCTACCAATAGCAATTTTCAGATGGATCTCTCATGGACTTATTTTTGGCCATTATTGATGGACAATATTAATGTGCAGAAGTTAGACATTGCATTTTGATGCGTATCCTCCAGCAAAAATATTACGATGGCAAGGAACAAACGCTAAGCACTCAATTTATTCACCAAGATATATTAGAGAAGGAATTGAACATGATAGAATAATCAAGCTTCATAGTTTATTCACAAAAGAAATCAATGACTTCAGTAGATAATAAAGATTCCTTTCAATTCCCTAACATCAGCATTTAAATAACTTTAAACCCAAAAGTTCATAAATAATTCTCGGCATCCATTCCCTTGTAGCCCACCATCTCTTCCGATTGTAATCCTACTAAATATAAATAACATAAAAGACTCCAAACTAAAAAAAAGAAGCCTAAATACACCATAATTTTGTGACTTCCTTAGAAACCCATAATTTTCCCTAAAACATATAAAAAAAATCCAAAAATCAAGGACCCATGTCTATGTCACTTTTTCTTATGAGCTGGAGGATTGCTTTTCTCTGTTTTTTTTGGTCAACATGTGAGAACAAAAAAGTTGTGTGTTTGTGGATAGATAGAGCTGGATAGAGAGAGAAAGTTATTGTGAATAGGGAGATGAGGGAAAATGAAGGAATATTTGAGTTAGGGTTTGGACAAGAGAAAAGAAACAAAAAATACCTATATGGATAAAAGGAATGTGAACATGTTTCATTCACAGGCAGAGAAGAGAGGTGATAGTGATACAGAGAGATAATGGACTCTTCTGTGTTTCAATAAGTTGCATGGTTGATTTTACTTTATTTAGTGGGTCCTTAAAACCTTAAATCTTGGGTTTCCACTTGACATCCACATCAATACCAGGAAGATAATTTCATTTGCAGAGCAAAGAAGTGTTTCCCCCATTGCATCGTTGAGCCGTATGGTTTCTATCGATTTTAGGGTGATTGTGCTTGTATTGTGCGAGGTTATTTTGTGTCAACTTATTTAAGCTCATTTAACTTATTGATATCTTGATCATTATATAATGAATGAAGTCTGCCAATTGTAACTCATTTTTATAGAAGACCTTGAGCTCCATTATTCCCTAAGAAGAACGGTTCTTTCCCAGTTATTTCACAATATGACATGGTATCAAATTCCCAACTGACCAGCATAGGAAAACTAGGTTTTGTTGCAGGTGCTACCCCATCTTCAATGTATCTTCGCGATAGATTCTCAACTTTCATGAATTTTCTCCCAGATGAAAAAATGGATTGTGGGTTTTTGGAATCAACCACATTGTATTAAGATGTGAGCTAGGCTGTTTTGCCTACCTCAAGGCTGCCTGCCTTAGGTAGGGCAGCCGAGGCCGGTGACTAAGCCTCCCAGACATGGCTGGTGGGTGCCTGTTGCCTCGGGCCAATGTGCATTGCCAACATGAGGCTGCCTGCTGTTTTTTTTTTCTTGTGTGTGTGTGTGTGTGTGTGGTGTGGTGTGGTGTGAGAGAGAGAGAGAGAGAGAGACCCATTGGCTATGAAGAAGCTCATGACTGGTGCCTTCTCATAAAAAAATTAGAATGTTTTTCCCTTATTTTTTATTTAGTACAGACAAAAATATTTCTTGAGGCTGTGGCATATACAGCAGTGGTCCAAATGTCTTTTGAAAAGCCAGTCCCAGCATTGGAAACACTGCAAATCCATCATCTCCACCTTAACAGACATATCTGGAGAGAAGAAAAAGAACAAAAGAAAAAGCTTCAAGGCTCGTATCTTGCTTAAAAAAATCAGTCCCAGTGATGCAACCACTGCAAATCTATCCTCTCCAAACCACAATGAACATCCGATTCATGTCTCTAGGAATTATTTCATATGGCCAAAAAACCGGTCCAACTTGCAACACCTTTCCTAGACCATCCAATTTATGTCTTAACATATCCTAGTTCTACACCATTTTTGTAGCTTTAAATCGCACTCTGGGAAAAATTGGATTTGCACGACACCACTCTGTCTTTGGTGCCAAATATGAGTTTTCGAGCTGGTTTTTGGGCTGCTGCTGTATACAGCTGCTGCCTTTCCAAAACCTCAGATCAGCCCTTGGTGGTTCTCCTTGATTATTGTATCCTATTTTTTCCTAATCTCTTTGGATTAATATGTGCTTTGTGTCAAAAAGCGCCTGACTCTGGCCCCGTAGTGGTGCCTCAAGGTGGGACAGTGGCCCAGTTGCCTTGCCTAGGGAAAATTGGTCTCCCCTAGGTGGGCCAACCTTGGTGGGTGCATATAACCGTAGTCAATGGCCAAGGTACTCCCCTCAGGCTGCCATTGACCGAGGGTGGAAAATGCCCCCCTGCCATGGGTATTTCCATCATTTACCGCCTATTCAGAGGGTGAAAGACATTGGTGGGGTATCTTCCAACCATCCCCCTTCCCCCCCCCCTTCCCCCCAAAAATACAAATTGACCTGGTTCCCTGGATTTTTCTTTTGAAAAAAATAAAAAAGTATGGTTTCTTATAAGATCAGAAAAGGAAAAACCTAGTGCAGATTCTCTTACGAAGGCGCTACTTCACATGCTATCATCAGCGGGAACCGCCACAGCTGTTTTTTGAGCTCAGTTCTGGGTTTTTTAGCTTTTTGGTTCTTTTCTCTGGGGTTTTTATATAGTGTGCTGTCATGGGCACCACTCTCTGTTTGGTGGCATTGCGGCCTCATTTTTTGTTAGCAGGCATAAATACTATGCTCAGATCTGAAAGATGTTGTAATCCTTTTTTATGGTAATACATATACAAAAGTTAACTGCTCAAAAAGGAAAAACCTTTAAGAAATCAAATCAAATCCAAAACTTTTGGAGTTGATTGTTTGTGAAATATCAAGAGAAGTTACAAATGGAGATTTTGGATTATTTAAAGCTTGACATGTATCCAGAACATCAAGGGTCGAATATCGAGCGATATAGATTAGTCTTTTTGTTTAATAATTTTATTTGAGATCTTTTGGATGGTTTGTGGTTGTGTTACATGTATGAAATATGATATAACATTTACCTACTTGTTTTCAAACTTTGGACTTTTCCTGTCATTTGTATTTGTTTTGTTGAATTGTTTATGCATATACTTCATGTATTATATATAATTTATTTCATCTGTATATAAAACATAGAAACTATAATGCTGCATATGTGCAAGGCAGCACCTATGTCAGCCCCCGGGCCGCTTAGGTGCTGTCTGACATTTTGTAATACATTGAAAATGCCCTTAGTTAATTTTGAATCAGATCTTATAATCTTTGTGAGGCTTTTCGTGGAAAAAGTAAAAGAAAAGAGGAAAAAAGAAGAAAACTGAAAGTTGGTCTTGGTCTTGTACATAGTTATGGGGATTGACCTTAAAGGATATATAGTTCCAGCTCCCTAGTTCCAAATCAGGGATCTCAATCGGATCGCGTTTTGTTCTTTTTTGAGGGAGCTCAATCCTTTTTCTAGGAATCGCAATCCCTTATTTGTAGGGATCTGGATCCACCCTAATGAGGTAGCTCGATCCTGCTATTTGTGGATCTTGATCCCTATCATATTGGGATAGAGATCCATCGATTTTGGAATCTCAATCCCTGTATTTGCGCATCGCCATCCACATCATGTAGTGATTCTAACATCACAAATTAAATTAACGTGAGTGCTATATATACATTGTGGACTATAGAGTATTAAACTAGAGTTGTAAAATATATAAAACTATATCAAGAATTGAAATAATTAAAGCATTTAACACAATGGGAAGAGGGAACCTTGTCCGTTGCGCGATGGGATCTAGTTTCCGTCAGCATTGGGACTGTGATCCTTTATATATATAGATCGATGACCCCAATTTATATGGATGGCGGTCCTTGGGTATCTGGGGTCGAGATCCCTGAGATGTGTGAAAACCAGCCCTTTCGAATCCAGATCCCATGAGTGTTGGGGCCGGGATCCTTTATGGGATCCGACTCTGGGCAAGATATGTTGTACATATTGCGATCCCGGACTGCCGGATCTTTTGGTTCTTGTCGATTTGACGATCCCGTTCCCAATCACGTAGCTGTTCTCTCTCTAGTTCCAGATAACTATGGTCTGCCATATACACACGATGTGCATATTGCCTTCTGCTTTTAAAAACATTGAACTGGAGTTCCATGCACCTGCAATTGTAATCATTATGTGAACCACAATTGTTAAGAGGTCCATTTCTACTTGCCCTCGGTAATGGTCGGCAGAAATGCATAAATTATTGCATTTAATTCATGAAAAGACTTGAAAACAAGTGGTTGTTTTTTCTTTTGTCATATGCATTGAGTACTAACTACTCTTTGGTGTGCATCCGGATCCTTTGTGCCATAGTCACATTGACAAGGATCTCTATGAGAAAGAAATGAACATTTCTTTCGGGCTGATAGTGCATCGTAGTTTTTCCTTTCACTCTCTTATCTTTTCATAGGGCACCGATGGGTGCATCCTGTCATACTCAATATTTGTTCCAAGTTTGTGAGTAATCGGTGCTCAATATTTTTCCCTGGGTAATGGTTGGCAGAAATGCATAAATTATTGCATTTAATTCATGAAAAACTTGAAAACGAGTGGGTATTCTTTCTTTTGTCATATGCATTTGAG
Organism: Amborella trichopoda; assembly: GCF_000471905.2. Next base: position 959,184 of record NW_006499092.1, read on the forward strand.
TACTGACTACTCTTGGGTGTGCATCCAGATCCTTTGTGCCATTGTCACATTGACAAGGATCTCTATGAGAAAGAAATGAACATTTAGTTTGGGCTGATAGTGAGTCTTACTTTTTCCTTTCACTCTCTAATCTTTTCATAGGGCACCGATGGGTGCGTCCTGTCATGCTCAATATTTGTTCCAAGTTTGAGAGTAATCGATGCTGCTGAGGTCCTATGATATTCATTCCTTCTTCCTTAGATTTGCAGGCATCAATAAATGCTTGTTATTTTGGAATTGTTTTTAGTTTTAGGTATTTCCTAGAATACCCTTGTCTTTTGTGGAAAATCGTTACTATGTGCGAGTCTTAACATAAATATATTTTCAGATCCAAATAGTGCAACATCCAACGTTCTCCAAATGACATATGAGATTATAAAGAGTGGATTCTCAAAGGATTTTGCCATGCATTGCCACCGTTTTTTATTACTGCATTCTATCATTTCTGTGGTCAATCATTGGTGCTTTTGTTAACTACTTGTTGCTCATGAAATTGTCCGCTGGGTATGCAAAACAATTCTCCTTTTGTCCATAGTTACGTGGGAAAAAAAAAAATCCTTTCAGAAACTATCTTTTTAAATTACGAAAAGAAGACATCAACAATGGGATGTTGGGATGAGTTTCTACTTACGAAAAACGCTGAAATTAACTTAACCACTAGTTTCAAGGTGGCTGTAGTGAAAATTTTATTACATGTACAATAATTTCAGTAGTTTATGTAAATGGTCATGGTTAAATACAAACATATAGGGTTGGAAGTCTCATAAATTGTATTAATACATGGAAAATTTCTACTCTGTTCTCTTTATTTGGACCATTGATGAATATGGAAAGGAGTTATGTTATCCACACTTAGGATCTTGGAAAATTTTCTTTCATTGGCAGTTCATTGTTTCAACTTCTAAAGTGTTTGTTAATGTACCTTCCTGTGCTAGTTCATAGATGCTATATCTAGAAGTTTAGTTGTCATTTCTGCAGAAAGGAAGCATTAATTATGCAGTCTTTATTACTTGTCATTTCTGCAGAAACGAAGCATTAAATATGCAGTCTTTATTACAATTTTTTTTTGGGGGTAGTTCTGTGGGGGAAGGGTTCCCTTCACTATTAGGGCTGGTAAATATACAACCACAGGACATTTGTTGTTGATTACAATATTTCAAAGTTTTAGTGGTATTACATGATATATTGCTGTTTATTTATGAAGTCTGATGATGGTTTATTTGCCAATTTGGTAGGAAAGACTGGAAGTTATTGAAAAGGATCAGCGTGAGTACACTCTAGATGAAGATGATGAAAAGGTTCAGGATGTAATTCTAAAGCCAGAGCCGAGTTCAAAAGATACAATGGTACTGAAAAAGACTCTCTCTTGTCGCTACCCAAATCTAGCATTTGATGAAGCTCTTCAAAAGGAAAATGAGAAACTCCAGGTTGAACTACAAAGGTCACAAGCCAATATGGATGTTGGTCAGTGTGAGGTGATCCAACACTTAATTGATGTCACAGAGACTGTTGCCAATAATCTCTCTGAGAAGAACTCTCACTCCCGAAACTCCAAGCAAGTGGAGCCTGATTGTCCTTCTGCCAATAATGAGAAGGAATATGAAATGGATGATGTCTATCACAGGCAACAGCATGATACTCACACTCCTTCAAGGTTGGTTTTGCATTGTTATTTTGTACCTATGATCAGTTCTATCTAGCAATAGATTGTTATCTTATGTGGTTTATTGATCTTTTTAATGTAGAAACTTGTTGTACAGGGATCCTTTGTACTTTTAAGTGATTTTTTTCTTGAAGGTATTTTTCCAGTGTTTTATGTCCATCTTGTAATGTTAACTACGAGTGCTAGCCTATGAGCATACTCTTATGCTTCTTGCGTGGTCATGTTTTAGAAACCATTATTTTATGTTGAGCATATCTAACTTGTCCATAGATATCTTCTATTCTATATCTGCGAATATTTCTTGAAACTCTTGCCTTTTCTTATCGATGTCGTTGTTTGCTTGTTTGAATTCATATTCTGATACTTGAAAGGCCTTGCAAATCATTGTACTTGGTTTATAATGATTTTCCTGCTGCTGCAGCTCGACTATAAATTTTGTGTTTGCAGGGCTCACTCTATGGCATTTACCTTTTGAATACTTGTGGATACTTCTTAATGAAATATTGTTTTTTCTAAATAATGCAATTATTATCTTGCCTGAAGTTTGAATAAATAACAAGTTTATCAGTGAAGCTAAACATTCCAACAACGTTCATTTCTTATGTAACCTATGTTAAGCTATGGTTGGAATAACTGGTGAGTGGAAACTGAAATGAATGAAAATTGAGACACTGTGTGAAGGTGTAATTGTCAGAAGGTGTAATTGTTCTTTGCTACTGGATTCTAGTACCCAATTGTCTTTCAAATGCCTCTAAATACTTTTCTCGCTTGCATATTCAACTTTTGTTTTCAGAGCTATGTTATCCTTCAATTCTTTCCTGTTCAAGAAGTTTTTCATTGTTCAATATGTGCTTCCATGTGTGCTTGTGTGATCCTGTCAAGACTGTGTGCACATGCATATGCATGCAAGCATGCTGTATGCACATGAATATTCATGCAAGCAATGCTGTGTGGACAAAAAATATGTTTTTGTGTATGCAAGCGCTTGCCCACATTGGTAGACTTCAAATGCTGATTAGTAATATTTGATGCTGATCACTACACTTTGCAGAAATGCATCTCCAGTTTCATCAGGGCGGGATTTGATATCAGTGAGAGGATCTCATAGAAGTGACGAATGGCATACGGATTTACTTGGTTGCTGTTCAGAGCCTTGTCTTTGTAAGTTTTTGTTGTTTTTCAACTTCTAGTTGTGGATCTTGTGAGCAATGCTTTTAAGCCAAGGCACCTATCGTGGTTTCTTGCAGCAAGGATTTAATAGTGGCAAGTCATATTTCTTGTTGCTTCTTGTTGTCTTTTGTAGTTTCAACCATAGTTGTTGGAAACACTTGGGAACCCGAATCGTTTTAGGAACTGAAATTGCCGAATCGTTGTCGGCTAGAAGATTCCTGTCTTAGGAATCGTTGTCTGTACAATAGGAATCACGGGGAACGAGATTCCTAGTTTTTGAGAATCGTGTTTTGACTGAAATAGATCCAAGTTTCATCCACATATGGAATCGAGATTCCCATCCCCCTGGAATTGACACTCTAGGAGTCAAGATTCATTAATATGCGAAATCGAGTTTTCGAATCTATGTAATCGAGTTTCTGACATATGTGGAACAGAGATATGTTGCTGTTTCGAATCGTGATTTTAACATATTTGGAATCAAGTTTTTGAAGTATATGGATCAGAGATCCATGCCAGTTTGAGATCGATATTTATAATAATATGGACTATGGAATGTATTTGGCGACCCCTACTAGGAATTGAGATTTCATTTTCATGGAGAAGGAAGCCCCATGCACATCTTGAGCCTTATCAACTTTAGAACCTATATTGGATGTCTCTTATTAGAAGGTTTCCGAAATTTTAAAGTGATTGTATTGACTATTGAGCTTACGGTCATTATATATAGAAGATAAGTGTTTCTAAATTTTGATTTTGACTTCATTATTATAAAGACAAAATAGGATTATGTCTATGTCATGGTTTTACTTTCAATTGTATGTGTTGTATTTATTAGTTATATTTTAAATTTAAAGTAAAAGCAGTCTAGGGTGGTACAAGTAAAATAATGAAAACTTGCAACCACTAGAAGCATTCGAAGGAAGATTTCTACTCCAATTTCCTTTAGGAAGTGCACAACCATCATAGACATTGGACATTATGTATTTTGAATTGTTTTTTTTTTTTGATACTTTAAATTTATTTAGTTTTGAATCAAGATTTAATCCTTGCTAGAATCCTTATTCGATATATTTGGGAACGTTTACCCACAATTAATGGGTTCAAGTTTCTAAAGATGTGTTGGATCGAGATTCCGAAATTAAGGAATTGAGTTTCCTTGGTTCTGATAAATAGTTTCCAAAGATGTGTTGAATCAAGATTCTGAAATTAAGGAATCGAGTTTCCTTGGTTCCGAAAAATGGTTTCTAAAGATGTGTTGAATCGAGATTCTGAAATTGAGGAATCGAGTTTCTTTGGTTCCAAAAAATGGTTTATGTCGATATTCCATAATGGAAACACGGAATCAGTTTCGGAACCAGAATCGCCAGGTCGGTGGAGATATTCTTGTAACCGGGGTTTTAACTTGTACAATTTCACCTGGATCATCTGCCATGTGGTACCTAATGGTGCAGATCAATTGATACATACATGTAAAAGGAGGAAATTAGAGCATTCTTATTGAAACCTATACACACTATTTCTTATTTAAAGAACACTAGGAAGGACTATCTTACTTGTGGAGATAATGTCAACTGTCCATAATATGTAGGAAAATTTGCTGTAATTCTCTTGATCACAGTATTGTAAGTCATTTTTGACATACCTATATCCCTGGTGCAAATAAGGAGAGAGCCAGTGACGACCTAGTCCTGCTGGTACCCAAGACACCGCCAGATCGAGGAAACACTTCAGTATAAGCCTAACACTAGGTAACCTTTGAAAATGTACTATCACGCCACAAAGAGACCTTACAACTACAACCCTATGCTAGGGCTTCAAAACAATACCAGACCACTGCCATTGCATCCAGAACGTCGAAAAACCCCCAAGGACCAAATTTGGGCTTCAAAACAATATCAGACCACTGTGGCACCGTATAGCATCCCGCTATCCGACATACGTTTGACTCAATACCTTTCAGAGTCAGCCTAAGAGTTCCAACCCTCAGACCATCGCTCTAACTTCCTCTCCATACAATCGAGTTGAGTCGTGAGAGATGCCTACGATCTCTCCTTCAGTCACTTGGGAGGAGTCTTTCTGAGTTGATAGTCGAGAGAGTTCTAACCCTTGTTTGCCCTGATCGCCCGAGCGCATAATGTTTGCGCGGATAGGGGGATTCTCGTCACCTTTCTCCTCTCATTCTATTTCTTGTCAGCCAACCTCTCGTTTGAGTGAACTTTTATAGAGGAGTACAATTGAATCCGCAATGCAGTTTCCAGCGCAAGAGAACGAAGTGACGTGTTAAAAGCTTGAGGAGAGTTCGTGTCCAAACCACGTTGGCAGATAGCCGGAGGGCTCTGTGATTGTTCTAAGAGGGCGAACTGCCCAGGTGTGTCTCGAACCCCAAATGACAAGGTAAGTGTCTAAAACGCACCCCCGTCGCAAAATCTCTCTTTGTTGGATCCTATCCGCGTATAGGAGAGCACGAGTGTACACACTCACAAACGTGCAGCGCGCGTGGATCCTCCGCGGTTGTTTGAGAGAGGATTTTTCCCACCGTACGCGTGAGGAAAAATCAGGCCCGACCATACAGGGCATATATTTTCATGAGGGTTACCCTCATAAAATCAAGGAGTGGATAATGGAGAAAGGATGGGTCTCAACCTCTCTCTTTCATGGTATAACTCTTAAATTGGGTAGTGAGCATCATCATCTTTGGTCATGAAGATTACAGTGTGCTTTGCCCAGTCCAAAATACTACTTTTGAGGATATTCTCTTATTCCCTTTGCTGTCTTGGGATTGTTTTGATGTTTATTTAAAGCATCGTAAATCATGCTGAGAAATGGACTTCATTGATTCTTCTCACATATTTTTCATGGTATTTTGCACTGGACATAGGTAACCTTCCTCAATCTACTATACTGGCACTTGGAAGTTTGTTAATTTTAAAAGTGATGTTTATAGTTGGATTCTTAGGAGTTCTATTAGTTAGCTCATGTTCACATTAAAAATATTTTCACTGGGTAAGATTTCTCCACATGTTGAAACAAGGATTTGTCAATTAAAGCACTGTGGGCATTTTCATAAAACTTGAGGAACTTTATGGCATGCTTGAATATCTGGATTTCTGCAGTACTTCTGTGTTTGATAACAGTAAGTTCTATAGTGGGAGGCCTGTCTGGATTTTCTATGACATTGGATACTACCAGTTCCATGTCCCCCCCATGGAAGACTGAACTTTGAAAAGGGCTGATGGATTGCTGCATCATTTTCAAATTTGTTTCCGATACATTTTTTTATTTTTTTGTTTTTCAGAAAACTCACATATAAATGATTTTGGAGGGTTTGTGCGCCTCACAGGGCACATCTTTAAAAAATATAAAAAAGTGATTCAAAACATCCCTTGATGTTTTACGGGTATTTTGGCTAATGTACATTTTTTAAATCTTTATAGAAATAGTTTGGACAAGGCTCAGATGATGATGATGACATTTTCAAATATTTATTTTGTATTTAGAGGTGCACGAACGCTAGAAGAATGGGCGCCTCAAATTTCAGCTCATTATCATGTACATTAAAAAAGATAAAATTTAAATACTAAGACATGCTACCAACCGCCAGATCAAGATTGGATAATTGAGATTGATGTCCTTTTAGGTGAACTACAATGTAGCATGTTTGGTGATTTCGAAAATGTTAGGCCTTGTATACATCCATTTTTATTTTTTTATCTTTTTTCCAATCTCAGATTGAGAGTAAGTTTAGAGTGTGTGTTCAACTTATTCCGGTGCATCTATAAACACAAAAAAAAAAAAAAATTCAAACAAAATAAATGACCAGAAAACCCCTCCAGGCAACTTTATTTTCTGGAATATTTTTTATACCTTTTACCAGTGCATGAGGTTGAGAAGTGTAAATACCTAAAGTTGTAGCCCAATCCAATGTGTAGAAAAAAAAAAAAATGACATCATGAGACATACTTTCAACTATCTATTTTGTGGTGACCTACAACTACATTTAGTTCTTTTTCATGTTATCAAGATTCGACATTTTTTAGACATACAATGGATGGCCTATGATTTTTAAATCTTGTTGAAAAAGAATATCAGCCTCTCATGATAAAAACTTCAATGAATTGTTAAAATTTGCTAATTTTCAGATCTCCAGGTTTCAAAAATTCCAAGTTCAATCAAAGATAGGTTCTCAAACTTCCTAGAATTCCGTGAATTCCGGACAGGTTATCAAACACAGTATTTTTCAGTTCCAGACATCAGAATATCTAGCTTCTAGCCCCACCTCCCAAAGAACTTCTAGCTTTAAGATATCAAACAGGCCCATAGATTAATTTTTATGCGAAATCTGGTTTGCATCCTTGGCTGTGATATTGGGGACAAGGATGCTGGCAAGGCCTGAAATTCATTTTGTTAGTCTAGATACTATGGGAGTGCTGTCTTCTGTAGTGTAATATCTGGTTTTTGGGATGCAAATGACGAGTACTATTCCCCCCAAAAAGAAAAAAGGAAAAACACTTGACACGAAAAGAGAAAGGCGTAGTTGGCTATATTGCTCCACGAAATTGCGAGTAGCTTCAATTGTGGTATGAATGGTTTATGTGCCACTAACTTGAGCACAAGGTTTTGGCAAGCTGTGAAAGGGCTTTCTGTGATCAAGCAGTACATCGTTCTTCAGATCTGAAGGCAATGTATACGGCATCCTTTTTGATGCTTGCGTGTCCTTCACATCTAAGTCGTTGATCCCATGACATAATTTCCTTTTCTCTGAGTTGTTTGGTATTGAATGAAGTTGAGCTATTGTTTACGATTGGATGCCGTAAGCAAGATAAAAGGGAACTCATGAAACTACTCTACGTCAATTTTTACTGCTTTTTTTTTTGTCTATTCAAAATTCATTGTAGGATTGCTTAATGTTGTACTTATGATAACTACTTTATGCTTAATAAGAAATTTGGGACTACTTGCATTTAGTATATGTCGTGTCCAAAAGGCCTGCCATTGTCAACCGGAACACAAATTGTTGTGCTTGAGGGTGGGGCAAAACTTAGTTTAAGGATATCGCTAGCGGGCATGATGAGGCTCTCGTGGACCCGTTCGAGGTGGAGAAATTTGTTGATCTCGGAATTTACATGGATCAATTCAATTACCTTGGCATTTTGTAGGCACCTCATTTTTTATTGTGTGATTATTTGAGTCTTCATCAAAAGCATGTCGATTTGAAGTTGTAGTTTTCCCTTCCTTTCTTCAGAGAGGGTAGATAAGATCATATGTTGCTCCATTTTGTTTAGGCTTGAAGACATGTTTCTACCCTTGCGGGACGTCTTCAAAGATTGCAGCTGTGGCTTCAAATGGAGACACTTGTGAGTATATCATTGAATATAAGTTTTTCATCTGATATATATCTTTTCGTTGTTGTAAAGTTTCACGTCGTTGAATTATTTAATCTGGAATCAAGGCTTATATCATGATGTATGTTGCAGTGTTGGACTTTGCCATCATATTTAATTTTGATACTTAAAAGACTTTAAATATGGGGACACAAAAGTATACAAATGCTCTTAACACAACCTATGCTTAAGTTGAACAGGTGGCACACAACCTAGAATAGCATTCATGTCAAATGGGAGAATTGGATTTTTTGCATTTAGAGAGATTCGGAATATTTGTAAATGTCCCTTCTAAATAGCCTTTCGCTGTGCAATTTCTCCTCAATTTGTAATAGCAAAAAATAAACTAACAGGGTGTGGATATAGCTTATTCTGGCAGTAGCAGATTTTACACTTGCTCCTGCGGGTGAAATTTTGTGGGTGTTTGATCAGAAATTTTGGGGACATTGTCAGCTTTTCTTAACTTTCCCCCTTTCCTACTAGATTGACTGCTGGGGTTAGTAGGGAACATCCCCAAAATTTGGGTCCACAAAGTCTGCAAAGTTGGTAATCACGTGCATGAGAATGTGTTCATTTTGCTCTTGGGTGACCATGTAGGCAAATGACATCTCTTGAGGGTTTCGATAAAAGTGGGACACTGGCAGAAATGGGCTTGCTGCTTCGATTCATTTCAAGTTTTCTGGTGATACCTTTATGGTTTAGAAATGGATAGTATATACTATACAACCATTTACTTTTGATAAAAGTCATAATTACCTCTACCCGTTGGATGTGCATTATAACAGCTTGGTGTGTGTGTGATAAGTTTCAAAAAATCTTCTTTTGGACTTTGCCGGTCATTGGCACACCCCAGCCGTCGTATTACATACCCAACAGCCAGGGTGATTGTGACCTCTTTATAACAAAAGTACATGGTCGTAATTGTATACTTCTCCTTAGAAAATGTATGAATGTCAGTTTTTTTCTTTTTTGTGTTGATAATAGTGTGTATTGTTTCCATCAATAATAGAGATCCTAATTATTTGTGTTTACCTTCTTCTGTGTATCAGCTCCGGAGCAAGCTTGTAATGACTTGATGACATACTCATTGCTATTGGCATGCTGTTGTTACACTTGTTGTGTCAGACGGAAGCTTCGGAAGATGTTGAACATCACGGTATCTGATGATTGCTTCCACCTCCAATGATGAAACTACTGTTCATATGCTGTTCAGTAGGATCATGTTCATTGCAGAAATATATAATTCATTTGTCCTTGGATTTTTTTTCTTCATGTCAAGCTGAAGGAACATTCCTAATTCTGAAATTGAGTACAACAGCATGAATCATAACAAGTTATGTGCTATATCACTATTAGCCAGTTTTATCTGTATCATTGCTGAAAAGGAACTGAATAAACCCTAAATAACATGTTCTTTGTGTTGTACTCTTACTATATTTTATATTGAACTCCTAGATGCACACTGTGTGTGTGTATGTATGTGTTTATATATATGTATAGATATTGTTGCAATCATTATGATTCTGTGCTAATGAAATTGACCACTCTAGGGAGTTCATGCGTACCTTGTTTAGTCCATCCTATTTATTTGTTATAATTTTGAAAACTCTTGGAAGATCTAGCAGAGATGCTTTTTCCATAATGGTTTGTATGGTTTGGTTTTTGCATCATTTTTCTGATTGTATAAATGTAATGTTTTCAGGGAGGTGTCTGTGATGATTTTCTTTCACATTTAATGTGCTGTTGCTGTGCTCTAGTTCAAGAATGGCGAGAAGTTGAGATCCGTGGGGCATATGGTTTGTTTTATCATAAAATTTGTGCTTGCGATAATTCTCTGGTTTTTTGCATCCTTTATCAGCTGTATTTTAGTGGGCAGCCATGCCCTTGGCTGGACACTGAGACACCTGGTATGTAATGAGAGAGGGCTTGGTGTGGGCCTCTCTCTTGCAAACCATGCTCATTGTTGAGAGAATTTTAAAAAAATTGATATCATTTATGTTGCTATAGCTAATTGGCCATGCATCTTCTACCAACTATCTCACAAGGGAGATGTAAATCTATGCAGGCACTTACAAGACGAAAACTAGCCCACCAGCTTCTCAGTACATGGAATCATGATGTGCTAAATAGAGAAATTGACATTTTAATTGTCGGCCAATTATAATTTGTTCACTCTTAGAAAGTGGCGTGTGTTTTACCTGTAATTGATTGTTTGAACACTTCGGGTATGACCTGTTGATAAATTTGGTAGTCAGCCCTATCTTTAGGACTACCTTGTATCATAAGTCAGCTTCATTAAATAGAATTTTTAGTTGTACTTGTATGTTTCTAGCTTTCAAGATCGTTTTCCCTTTTCTTTTCTTAGACTTCTTTGCAGGAGGTGTACAGATAGAACATGTGTGATATGGTCAAGCTCTTCTTTCACCAACTTTGTGTTTTGTATTAAGAGGCACATAAATTGCAGATTCATAGAGCGTTCTGATATGTAGTTGGTTCTATGGTCGGACCGCTGTTTCACTTCGGTTTTGATAACTATGGTATGGTATGTTGGCTATAGCAGAAAAGGGAAACTAATTTTTAATTAATAGTGAACTTAGGACTGAATTGTGATTAATAATAAGGATTTGAAAATCTTAATCAAATTATACGGATGATTTGGAGGAGACTTTGATCAAATTAAATTGCAAAGTGGTGGGGATTCCATGACATGATATTTGTGAGGGGTTTAGGATGTTTGAATTGCCTACAACTCCAAGCTGAATCTTCATGTGATTGCTTTCCAAATGTTATCTATCAAGGCATATGTAACACATTTCATGAAGTGATGATTATGATATTCAGTCTAGATTTTACATTAGTATCTATTGCACCCAATGATACTATTTTTCCACTCTAATGGTGGTTAGCTGCCACTTTTAATTATCCACTCATGCAAACCATGAAGCCCTCTAGTGTATTTAGCGTCGGTTGTTTACTTTCAGCTCCATATACTTTTAATAAGTTCATGAGTACTTTTTGAGGTAATTTCTTCATATTTATTAGGCATCCATATGAGCTTATTTTTTTCCTCCTTTCTGCCTTCCTTTCGCTTTCTAGGAGTCTTCATTGAGCCTTCGATGAAACCAAAAATTGAATTTAGAGCCATGTCCCTATGATCCGAGGGATGTCAAAAGTGTTCATCTTTTCTATGCCCAATACACCCTCACTATTTTAAGTTTTATATGCCACCTCTTCTAATAAACTTTCTTCTGATTGGTTGTGTCATCATGAAGTTGGTTTGAAGCCTCTATTGTAGTGAAGGTAGTTTGACAATAGAGCATTAATGAGTTGAATGGGGTTAAGGCATCATGTGACCAAGGTGAGTCCGCAAGGGAAGGGAAAGATTTTGATCTTCCATCCTTTGAGTTTGGATATAACTTTACGAACAATAGATCTGCGAAGTTTACGGGTTAGGCCCCCTTGGATATTTGAGTTCGCAAAGTTTATACAGTGCTGTCAAATTTGCTTCGCTTCGGCCGAAGAGGTTGAAGCCTTCAAAATTTAGGCCTAGATCAAAGTGAAGCAAAGCTTGGTGCTGCCGCTTCGGTCATATTCGGGTATGCTTGGGGCCGATTCGGCCAAAGCTTCAGCTTTTTCGGCCAAAGCAAATAAATATCTCTATAAAATTAATTTTTTATTTTTCTCACTAAACCGAAGAAGACTCTGAAACGAATGTGACAACATTGGTTAGTCCTTGGAATAGCTGCAAAACCTAGATAAGTATTGGATAGATGCAAGAAGAGTTGTACTTCAAAATGAGACTCATTCAAATTTGTCCAAAGGTGGTAGAGTTAAGAAAATATATTTCTGGATCAAGCTTTTCTTGAGGCAATTGCAGTACTGGTAACATTAAAGGGTACGTGGAAGGGATTGGTGTAATTGTGTGTGTAGAGAAAAGGGTGGCAGTAGTATTTAACTCTAGGGATCTGAATTGGTTAGGATCTCTCTTACAACTTACTTTCTATGTCTATATGGAACGTATATGGGAATAACGGGTACGCTTGTTGAAGCCTATCTTTTTGCCCTTAAAAATAGCCTGAAGGGGTGACATTAAGAAGAATTCAATATTTCGGTGTTTATTTTGACCTAATAATGAATTTATTTCTAAACCTATGCATTTAAAGTTCAGTTATTAAAATTTGCCAATTGATTTTGTTAAACAACCTTACGGATGTCAATTATCCAACAAAAGATATTTTTTGTTTTCTTGCCATGCTATGGATAAATTCATGTACAATTAGAGTTTGCTTGAAGATGTTTTGATTTTAAAGAAAGGCAACTTCTGTGGATTTTCAATGAGAGAACATGACCAATATGCATAAGTCAAATGTCATGAGTAAAAGAAAAAAATTCATGTTCTCGTTATTGTATTCTGACGATATCTTAACTGCAGAAAATGAAGAGATGATTAATGCACCTGAGTTGCTTCTTAATTTGTGTCGGGGTGTCAAGGGACTGAGTCCAAGGTTAAAAAATTTAAAATTTTTTGACCTAATATCATAAAACATCTGTTATTTGTATTTACAGCAAATATAGTGACATTCAAGACTGAATTACATGTAAATATACACCCTAAATACTGCAGTATAAATTCCTCAATTCTTCTAGTACTTGTTCCACTAATTTCAATATTTGGAAATGGATCAAACATTTACACTAAAACACATGAAATTAATCCATACACAGAAGGACTTAAAATACACAATGTAACATTTTTGGGTAATTAAGTGGGGATGACGAGCTCCTACCTGTTTTCTAAATCGTTAGTGGTTTTTGAAAGCGGTGAGAGTGGAAACCTAGACTTTAGCTGGGGCACAAGTAATGCTACCACCACAGCCAAATTGTGCACAAAATCTCAATACTAAAGGAAGCTAATTGTGGATAATAAATTTGCCGATTAAGGTCTTAGTTTTAATCCATGTGGTCACCCTATTCCGATAGCACGAGCAATTTGATCGAATCTAAACTAGACTTATGGGAAATAATAGAATAGGATTGCAAGCTTCAAGACAAGATGAAATACACAAAATATACATAAACATGTTTCCATGAAACAAAATTAAGAAAGATGGTGCATAGGGAAGGCCTAGGTAGTGGGAAAATGCACACCTGTATGGTTGAATCAATTTTGCCATAATATTTTCTTAGGATTTGAACTTATGGGAAACGACACGAACTTAAAAATATACTATTTTCTAAAAGTGGATGATGTGAACTAAAATGGTCTATGCAGTTTAAATATTTCTTTTTAAAATCGGGTAGAATATTTACATAAGTCCACTGAATACAATAGTAACTCAAATAAATAAATAAGAAACTCAAAAAATAGATTTTCACTTGCTATCACTTTAATAACTATTCATTACATAATAAAAAATTGCATCAACTTGAACATGGGAACAAGAAACATAAGGATGCAATAAAAAAAATAAGATGCCAAAAATTATCTCAATTAGACTTTGCACACCCCACAACGGTCTCCTCCCCAATGGTGCCCGTAATCAAGGTATTTCATAGATCTCACAAAGTTAAGAAGCTTTGGCTAGAAACTCTTCAAAGTTGGTGGAACAAACAAGGGCTTAACTCTTGTTTCTTTATGCTTGGGGTGTACCCCCTCTAAGTCTCCTTCAAAAGCTTGGGGTGTGTCCCTTTGTTTTCTTTAGAGGGGCTATGAGAAAATGCATAGCGAAAGATAAAAAGAGACGAGAGAGAGGGTAGCATGCTACCATGAGGGGAGAGAGAAAGTTTTACGTTGTGGTGTAGAGACGGCCCCAATTGAGAGATTTTATTGAGATGAAGCTAACAGGGTTAGGGTGTCTAGGGTTTAACCATCCTTATAGAGATTTTACTTAGACCACTAATTGGATGTGACCTGTGAGGTGCGAGATCTTAGCCATATTATTAATAGATCAAACATCATGATCCAATGGAAGGGGCTGAAACCTTATTCCTCAGCTTTGTTAATCTAATCTTATCAAATATTTAGTGCAGAGAAAATATAATGCATTTGCTTTTTATTTTTAGCCAATTTCAACACATGCTACTTTGAAAGTTAATTAGCCTCCTTTAAAAAACGTTCCTACTTTGTTTCAATCAATTAAATGATTAATGACATAAGCCACAACACAAATAAAAAGAGGGAGAAAAATGGGGTGTGCCACTCCATGGCCACTAGTGGGCCCCACACCCTCAACAAAATAGGTTGGGATATTGGGGCCCATATATTTTAATAATATTACAACCATAAAAGTGATTTTTTAGAAAAAAATAAATATTTTGTTTTCTTACCTGAATATTTAAATATCAAATAATTCAGTTTAGTTTATTTAAATATCATTTTTGATGAAATAAAATATCCAGAAACTTTTAAAAATTTATTTTAATATTTTAAAATTATTTATAATAAAATAAAGTACCTCTAAATTAATTTGATGGGAATCAGGTCCAACTTTGTTAAGAAAAAAAATGAAAATATTGAGGCACTCCATCTCTACTAGTGACTATGTCTCACACTCAATTTCTCAAACTGACCCAGTAGTTTTCATGATGTCCAGTCCATTACAAGGGTTCATGATTGGGCTACCAAAGCTAGCCAATAACTGATGAGAATACAATTCTAGTCTATGGACTTTAGGTTCTTCTAGGGACAAGCTAGGTCAGATAGACCTATGCACACACTTCGCAATTAGTGTATGGGTCATCTCTCACATATTTATATGCAACACATTCAATAACATTTACTTCCCAATATGACTATCATATGTATATACCGTGTGGTAGTCATGATGATGATTTAGCCATTGTCCCTTCGGGCCTGCCAATCACGCACAAGAGTCACAAAGTCTCTTGGCGAATTTCCCTGGGTATTTCTCCATCCTCATCAAGGGTAATACTGATAATGTTTCTCGGCTCTGCAATATCCTCAAGCATCACAGGGTTTAATAAAATGTGGCTTAACTCATGAAGCTTAGTTTGAGTCTCGGCATCAATATTGCCAACTTCGATCCCTTTGGACCATACGCCAACTGGAGTTTGTTGTTTCACTATAATAAAATTCATTACATGCCCTCATAAGGCCTTTAAATGGCCAAAAATATTCAACAGTTTCCAAGTGGAATTTGGAGAGAGTGAAGGTGAGTTAGGGCTTTAATCCAAAATGAGAAATACCTATAAGATGCCTTACATCCTGACCATATATTAGATATGGATAACTGATCTTTAGATCTAAAGGTGTCTATGGATTGGAGAGAGAGGCTTGATTCTAGCATTTTAACTATAACACTAGCGATCATAGATGTGCAGTTGAGATTTATCACCTTTATCCCCACATGTGAAAGAATAATTCAAAATTTCTGATTTTCTTAATCCCATGGTTTAAAATAAATATGTGATGTAAAAACAAGTGAAGGATATGCCCCTAAATTCTCTACATATTTCTTCCCTATCTAGAAACCAAATTTGAATATAGAACTATGATACTTTCTACTACACCTCGTTACCTTTATACACTTGGTGTCATATGATCACATACTTGACTAATGAAATGCAACACCTTTAAGAAGACTTCCATATCCAAATTCTCATTGGTTTGAAAGATTCAAAATAAGGAAAAGAACAAATAATTGGTGGCATGTCAGATGTGTCACAAATATACACATGTACTAATACTAAAAGCACACAAACTACAAATAAGTGGGCATGCCAAACACCCCGAAAATAAGTGGGCATGCCAAACACCCTGATAAGGGGGCAAGCCATACTAGGTGTTGAGATCATTTCCATTTAAGCTAAGGCATTGATGTGGCACTGTGGAGCAACCATGTGAGCAAATGCTTAGAGGGCCCAATAGCTATTTGAGCTCCACATGGCATTGTCCTTGTCTGAAATTTTCTTAAATAATTTATTTTCACAATGTTTTTGGCCTTAGAAAAATTATAGGAAGTACTAAAATTCTCCAAAAATAATTTTCACCATAGCTTAATTGTTCTTAGTAGTTCTTGAGCATAAAAAATTTTCTGTTAGGAAATTAGGATTGATTGGGCACTCCACTTCGCTAGATCTGAAATCCCCAGTCACTTTCTCGAAATTATCCCAATGAGACCAAGTGATTTGGCTCATGTCTTTTTAGAGCCGATACTTCTGACATAGGGCTCAACACAAAAAATCTCATACCCAAATATTTTGATCTACATTAAACCATTTACATTACACGAAAATATATCAATAAGAAATATTATGGCCTGCCTCAATTTGATCATGAGCTAATCTCACCAACCCTGATCAAGGGAACCCTCAAATCCTTTTGGTAGAACACCCCCCGAAACTGAGCCTCATGATCTTTTTGTGTCTTTATGGACACCAACTTCGAATCACAGTTCACATAGATCTGGTAAGTCACATGTTTTTAGTCTTACTGTGATCAAGAAAACAAGAAATCTTGGTGCCAAGGACTTGAAAGGCCACAATGGCAGCAATGTGGATATGGATATGCACTAGTGCTTTGGTCTTGAGATTGAGAGATAATTATTCTAGGAAGATCCTTGGTTGTCTCAAGAAACTTAAAAAAAAATCTACAATTGTTGAAGATGCACAATTGCAAGCCACCCATGTTGAGAGGATCATGTGCTTATTCTAAATTCTGTCCATAAACAAAGGCTCAAGAAGAACTTATGTACCTCGTACCCCATGCAAGTGCGTTCCTTAGTCCTATCTATACAGTTAGTTGTTTGCTATGCCCTAGAATTAGGTGAGTAAGTGGACGAGGCGTATGATGGACCAAGGTTGACCTGGATCCTATCCAAAATCAAAGGACCCTAATTCAAACCTTATTAGGTATAGATCATCCGTAAAACAATAAGGCCTAGGCCCAAACTATTCAAGAAAAGCTAAAATATGGGGCTCGGGTTGGCTATTCAAACTGCAATATGGTGATATATGGAGAGGTAATGTAAAAAAGGAATCTATGTGTCCAAAAATCACAGATCTAGAGGGTTGACAAGGCTGAGAAAGAAAGATTATCGTGTATCATAATGTGGTTTATACAAAGAGTTTGTATGGTATGATTATATGGGTTTGAAGATAGAATTTGGGGGATGGGTAGGGGGTGATCGGAGAATCTTATACATGACTATTCTTTAATAAGGTCATTATTAAAATAGTGAGAAAATTCCATAATCTTAGAAAAGATGAATATTAAATAATTATAAAAATATTATTAAATATAAAATTTAAAAATTCTAAAAATAACCAAGTGTGATTTTAGTTATGTACAAAAAAATGGATGGATTATTAATGATCATATGATTTAGATAAAAAAAATATATAAACAACAGTGTTGGGAATCGCGTAGGCCAAGGGGCTCGGCCCTTGGCTAATGCGAGTTATCAGGGAGAGTATGAGTCATTTGCACAAGCATTTGGAGAGAAAGAAAACCAAATAAAATAAAGCATAAGTTCCTATTTTTTTTAATGTAATCAAAGGATGGATCATGCAAATATGATTAACATGTAAGATAAGGACCATATTTAGCAAGTCCTTCATTAAAGCACAATTTTTACATAATATTTGATTATTCAAAGCTTGTTAAAAAGTTTGAATTTTAAAATGCGCCTTTTAAAAAAGAGTTTTTTTTTTTTAATGAAACCAACATAAATTTTCATTAAATATATTATAAAAAAGGCTTTCTGAAATAATACTCCTCATTTAAAATTTAGACATTTTGAACTCCAGTTATCTAAATTGATTTGAAATATTTGAATTTCGGTTTGGAGAAAAGCTTACTAAAAGTGGGATTAAATGTAGAACATTCAATTTAAGCAAATAGTTCATTAAAGTATTATCAAAATATAGTAAAAAAATGTATGATCACCAACCTATTCCAAAAAACAAGGAAAAAGTAAATTCCCAAAAAGAAAAGGTGCCCCATCCCATCCTACCCAAAAGGAGAAGAAGTAGATATCAAGCACACAAGGAGGCAAAAGAGAAACTTATATATCAATTCACAAATACAACATCTATATATACAACCAAGGGTAACTTGCACAACAAGATAGAGAACAATAATTAATATACACAGTACATATATGATATGATAAACAAATTAACTACAAGATCTTCAACAATCTCTACACTACCCCTCAAACAGAGGTTGGTGGAATAATATTAGCTTATCAATATGATAGTTATGACAATCCCTGAACATTGCCATGGTAAAAATATTTGCAAGTTGTTGTTGTGAGGCAATATGTGGGAGTGTAACTTCTCAAACTACAAATTTTTCATGAATGAAATGATAATCAACTTCTATATGATTTGTGCGCTCATAAAACACTGGATTGGAAGCAATATGTATGACGCTTATATTATCATTATTTAATAGCATAGGAGATCAATGAATAATATTTAAGTCATGTAAAAGAGCTCTCAACCAATTGATTTTACTGCAAGCTGAGGACATGGCTCAATATTCGGCTTTTACATAAGATTTCAACATTATTTGTTGTTTCTTATATTTCTATGATATGAGAGAGTCTCCAATAAACATATACGATCCAGTAGTCGGGTGTCGAGTATCTGAGCATCCTACCCAGTCCACATCAGTATAGGCTCATAATTGGAGAGAAGAGTTAGAGGAAAAAAATAATCCTCATGGTTATATATTGTCATGATTGTCTCCCATGATAGGGATATCATCAATATATATGAGAATAATTGTTATGCCTAAGGAACTATGGTGGGTAAATAGCGAATAGTTTTGAGCACTTTGTGTCAACCCATTATAAATCGACACCTTTCAAACCATGCTCTTGGACCTTGTTTTAAATTATACAAGGATTTCTTCAAACGTCACACCATAGAGTTTTCATGGCGATACCTAAGAGAAGGTCTCACATATACTCTCTTTCAAATGTCCATGAAGAAATGTATTCTTCACATCCATCTGAGAGTTAGTCCACAGACGAATATTTATGAGAGCAATTATTGTACGTATAATGGTCATTTTAACAATTGGAGCAAATATTTCTTTATAGTCTATACTGGACTCTTGTTTGTTATCTTAAGCAACTAGTCATGCTTTATATCGCTCAATCCCTCCACCAAATTTAAGCTTCATAGAAAAGACTCATTTACTTCCAATAATAGATATGTTAGGAGGGTAAATGCAAGATCCCATGTGGCATTTTTCAATAAAGTACTCATCTATGCATCCATAGCCTCATTCCAACATGGCATAATACATGCTTATTGAAAGGTGGAAGGAATATCAACTGAATCGAAGGGGATAAACAATGATCTAGGAAGCAAACAAGCATCTAGGGTGTTGGAAGGAATATTAACAGTATCAAGAGAAGTAAACAAAGATTTAGGATTATATTGAAAAATCACAATCATTAGAGAAAAACCATATTGGTCAGATAAGTAAGTTACACATGAAGAACATCGTAATTGGGTGGAGCTATTAGAAGAAATAGGGTCAGAAGAAAAGGAAGAGGGAAGATAATCAGTTATAGGTAGGGAGAAGTCTGACCTTGCTTTGGTTGTTGAGTTGAATGAGGCATGGATTGGTTTTATTTGCCCTGTTATTGATGCACCAAAAGCTGTGGTAATTTAAAAGTGGAATTGATATTTGAGAAATTTGATAATAAAGATGACTCTGTTGATTTATCAATTAAAGAATAATAAAAACTGTTTTATAGAAAGACAATATTGCGAGAAACACATACACGATGAACTGCATGATCATAACATATAAATCCCTTTTGGTTAAGATTATAATCCACCAAAACATAAGTGGCTGCTTGAATTTTATTTTTTTTATTCCACATCTAAGAAGATGAATAAAATAGACACATCCAAAATATGCAAGAGAGAATAATCAGGATGAACATAAAATAATAAATAATATGGTGATTGTTTATGTAAAACCGATGATGGGAGAAGGTTTATGAAATAAACAACTATTGATGTTGCTTCAAATCAAAGACTATAAGGAATACATGAGTCATGCATAAGGGTTCTAACAACTTCCAGGATACAACTTTTTTTCCTCTCAGCTATGTCATTATGTTGTAGAGTATAGTGACAAGTTTTCTATGATTAGATACCCCGAGTTTTCAACTATTCTTGATAATCATGTGTATGACCGTAATGTCTTTATTTTTACACCAAACTAGGTTGTGACCATCGATGAAAAAGTTTTGAAATGGAAGAACAATTCAGGTTTTTGGCTCATAAAGTATATCTAGGTATAACGTGTACAATCATCAATGAACAAAACAAAATACTTATATTTCATTTTGGATAAAATTGGAGCAAGAACTATGAATAAAATAAAAAAGTGTTGTCGATTTATCTACTCGAGTAGGAAAAGGCAAACTTTTGCTATTATTCAAAGAACAACTAATACAAGATTTATTATAAAATTTAAAGTAAGTTTTTTATTAGGGAACAAGAGCAAAATAAAATAGCTAATTTATTTGCATTTGGATGACCATGACTCTAATGTCACACATGCCATTGTTTTGTTTAAAACGTAAAAATCAGAAGCCGAAAGAGAAAAAGAAGAAGCATCACGACTTGGTTTCTCAAACTCCAACATTAATCAATATCTTGACACACAAATATTAGATTAACATTTAATTTAGGAACTAAGAGAACATTAGGTAAACAAAAAGGTGAACCAAGGAAGGACATAGAGTGAGAGATTATCAGTACCAGTAATATCCAGTTTCTTCCCATTAGCTATGAGAATACGACTATTACTTTAGTATGAGTTAGTAGATGATGGATTTTTGTTCACTCCAGTCATATGATTAGAGGCACCTGAGTTAATAAACCAAAGAGGATTCACAATAGGGGGGTAGGTAAGACTCCTTACCAGATAAGCCCATAGCAGAGAAAACAGAAGAGATAATGGTAGATATAGAGCTTTGTACCAATTGCCGAATATCATCTGACACAACTGTTGTCTTGGACCCTGTCGTCTTAGAGAGATCATTGACCTAGTATCTATCCTTAATCTCTTTGATGCATCATTAACAACTTAGTATGCCATGTAAAAGGTTTATATATGTAATGCCAGGTTGTTTCGTTGAGGACGGTAGCGACACCCCGTGATAACATGTCCAAGACATTTACGATAATTACAAATATTTTTCTTTTTACAATAGGATGCTATATGATCATAATATTTACATTCATAACATCGCCACAAAGATAGGTCCTTTCGTGATAGCTTTCATTTGCCTGCTGGGCCACATAGACATATTTGATATCCTTCTTTCCCTCAACGGTGGCTTGTGTTGTAATTCTAGACTCCTCACGAAGTAACTCACCTAGAATGGCATCCATGTTAGGAATGTTTCATGCAAACTAATGGCTTGAATGATCTCATATTCTGGGTGTAATTTCATCAGAAAATGTATCACTTTCATCTCATTATTTATTTCCTTTGAGTTTTTAATTGAACAAGCACTGGTGATAGCCTTCATACTCATAGATTTAAATTTTTGTCCAAAAGTTCATAAAATCAGCATAATACTCCTAGCTATTTTTTCTCCCATATCCAATGGTAAACATATCATACTCAGTTTGGAATCACCTTACAAGATTTGATTCTTAATGAACCTTTTTTAGATATTCCTACATTTCATTCGCAGTGCGAAACCCTCACATTGGCCTTCCAATGTCTATATCCACAGAGCCGAGGATTCATGAGACAATTTTTGTATTGCTAAACTTCCATTATTGGGTTTTCTTAATGCTGGATGGAGTAAGTTATGGTTCAGTTCCATCAATATAACGCCACAAACCCTCTTCTTCAACAAGAAACTGAAAATGAAGATGCCAATCATAATAGTTTTTCCCATCGAGTTACATAGCCAACACATCTCCTCTTTCAAAAGAAATGCATAAATGTTGTTGAGCACCCTCACTCTTTGACAAAAAAGATACTTCTAAGATCAAAACATAGAGTTGATAACTACTAGGTGATATTGCTTCCATCCATTGTAAAAACAACTCAAATTTTAGAAACTGTGGTAGTTTTCCGGCTGAAAAAAAAAAAAAAACCTTTTGCAGGAAGACAAAGAAAGGCAAACAAAGAGAAGTACTCAAGAAAACAATAGGAACAAAGAATTGTTTTGTTTGTTTTGTCCAGTATGTTTTTTATAGAAATCAAGAAACTTGATACATTAGTCTCAGGGATACATCTTAGGGTCCAAAACTAGTTTGTGGTCTTGAGGTTTACACAAGGGTGGACAAACGTTTTGACTACTAAATGCAAAGTGGAGGTGACAAAATAGGTTGCTGTTTGCAAGGGGTTTGGCTTGCAAAAAGGGGGTTTGGTTTGCAAGAGAGAGAAGAAAGATAGGGAGAGGATGAGGGTTTTGGCTTGCAAAAAGGGTTTGCAATTGTTCTTTGCAAAAGATTTGAATGGCGCATTTACATGAACAATGAATTTTATATGGAACGAGGTTGCCAACGGTAAACTAAAGGGAACTAAAATGAGAGAGAAAGTCACGGGTTTTACCAAACCGAGGGTAGGAAGATGCCAACAATGTCTATCGAGCAGGAGAAGAGCAGAGTGAAGACCGTGAAATAAATTTGGTGGTCCTCAGAAAACAATGCAGCAATCATTAAGAAGGAACTGTGATCTTATAGAAAAAGGTGACCGGAGCTGATGATTGGTCGCAAGCGATAACTGACACAGGTTATTAGTAATCGAGGCTTGGAGCGTAAAAAATGTGAGAAGTTTCAACGTCCTTGCATTGATACCATGTCAAAGATACGAAGAGGCAAAAGAGAAACATATATATCCATTCACTAATATCAACATATATACATCCAGGGGTAACGTACACAACAAGTTAACTTGCACAATAAGATAGAATATAATAAGTAATATAAATGGAAAAAGTTTATATAAAGTTGTAACTTTAAATGTAGAATTACAGATGCACCTAAAAAATCTATTGAAAAATGTTGTTTTAACGTTGAAAAAATATCTAATGGATCATCTTGACATCGAGACGTATGAACATGAAAGAAAAAAAGATTTTGAGTCCCATAAATAATGCATCTTGATACGTTATCTAGACCGTCCATTTTCAAGATTTTAATATGTTTATAGATCTGCTTGATTGTAACCATATTTGGAGTTCAAAATTTTATAATTAGATATGAAAATAGATTTCGAGATAATCCTAAGAATTTTTTCACCAAAATTACATGTTATGGTAAAATTTGGAGGCACGCCTTAATTGGATTGTTTAAGGTTGCAACCTTATAGAAGCCACACCTTATACATATTAAAGGAAAATAGTTGGATAGGGCTGCAGCCCTATCAAAGTAAATAAAGCCTCAACTCATATGTCATCCAAAATTACAACTCAAGCATTAGAAAATCTTTACATTGTTCATCTCGACTTGAGCATTATGGTTATGAAAAAAAATTAGGATTTCAATATCTAAAAATAATGTATATTTGACAAATTATTTAGATCATCCATTTCACCCTAAAAATAAGTGTTTACAAATCCACAAGATCTGTGCCATTTTCTTAATTTCTAATTCTATTTTTGGTGTTGGAAATTAGTTTTAGTGCCATCATGGATATTGTTTTTGCCAAAAGTGCTTTTTGAACAAGGATTTTAGGTGAGGCTTTATTTTGTTTTCATAAAACTTAGGCCTCATAGAAACCTCATCCCATATTAAGTATTGCACTTTCTATACTGCCCTATTGCCCTATGATATAATACACAAAGTATTTACAAGATTTTCAGAGATCTCTAAAGTAAGGGTTGAGGAACAATTACCTAAGAAAAAGTCTTATTTTTCTCTAAACCAGGAACAAGGTTGCAGCAGAGATGTAATTTGGTTACCTTGAAGATACACGTGTCTAGGAATTGCGGGTGAGGTTCGAATATTGATTTTGCTTACTTATATTGCTTGGAGCAAGTAAGCCCTCCCTGTCTTGATAAGTGTGATTAAATTTCACATATTTTAGTGTTTTTTTTATTTTGTTCCTTCGGTGCATACAAAGATGACAATTTGGATTGAACAGTGTTTCTTATTCAGTTCTTGTTTATTGCAATCCAATACAGTTCTTTATTTTAACAGCAATCCTATACTTAAGATTGTTGTCATTATTTGTTAAGGGTGTGGTTTGTATAGAGCCTAGCCTCTAAACAATTAAAATAGAGCCTACCTTCAAATAGTATTGAGAAATGTGGTTTCAATACTAGAAATCTTTGTGATACTCTTAAAATATATGTTCATATCTATTTATAAAGTTTAAAACTTTAAAAATAGTTTAGATCGACAGATCTAGGAAAACTTGAAAGTTTTGAAAATTGACGGTCCAAAAATGCGTTACAAAATACACTATTTCCAAAACTTGAAATGTATATTTTTTTTTCATGTTTATGCATACTGATGTCGAGATGATCAATTTGAAGATATTTGGGCATCAAAACGACCTCTTCTGGAGAAAATTTTGAGGTAGACTCAAATTTGATTGTTTAAAGCCTCGGCTTTATATAAACTTTTTCCATTATTGTATTCAGTATTGTTGTTGTTCTTTCAAAGTATGTTCCCTATAAAACCATTGTATGTTTTGTACCAGTGAAGGAAGCATGCTATGTTGCGTGTAAAGAAAATTTAGACGAAAAATTGGGGAAGTAGGGCCCTAATTACTACTAATTACATAGTTTGATGACTTTATTACATCCTTACAATAAAATCATTTGCATTAATGCTCTGTGGCAAATTTTAATTTATTTAAAGCCATGTTTAGATATCTAATTTTTTCACTCCATTATTCAAGTCAAATATGAAATATTTGTAATTTTCTAACTGACCTAAGTTTTAGTGTTTAGTATTTTTGCCCCCATATTTGGCCTCATACTTTTTGGATGAAAACAAATTTTTTTTTTTTTGGGTAATTATCAAAGCCAAATAAGTATAGGCTTTGTTAGTTTACCACCCATTCACAAGTTCACTATTAATGTTGACGACTGCATTTCTTCGTGCAGGCAAACACTCACAACTGGTGGATCCTATCCATGAAAGTGGTTATTTCCAAGGGACCCATGCCGTGTTTGCAAAATCAAATCGGAATGGTTAACCGGACATGGGTCTGGAAGTGGTTTAACCGGCCAAATCGGCAAACCGCAGTTGTCACAATTTTAATGCTCAAGCCGCTTGACCAGATCCCTCTTACCATTGTTCTGAATTTAGAACAGGGAAACGTTTTTTAGATATTGTTAACAATTTTGAGTTCTCCATGTTTTATACTCTGTTTTCACTGATTAAAATCATTCCACAATAAGAGTAGGATGCTTGTGAAACCTTGAGAAGAACAAACTAATATTTATTTGGATAGACTGAAGTATGACAAGTGAAACTCTTAGATGAGCATAGCAATCTTATAATTCCGATCTTCTAATATCACCATAAGTTCTGCTTAGTCCTCACCAACGTCAAGGTCATCTTTTTGCATATATCCCAAGGTAAATGTATGACCATGCACCCGTATAAAGCCATCGTTCAAAGCTTTGAGGTAGTCAGGCCTGCATTGTCAGTGAACATGTAAAATTAACTATAATAACATCTATGGAATCATGGAGATTTCTTCCATTCAGATTTGAGATACCTAGCTGTTTCCCATTCACTATGCTTGGACAAGCAGTTGGAGGTTGAGAATTTTCATCTAAGAAAGGTGCTACTCGATTTGGATCAGACCACAAGGGGTAGCCCTTGATCTTCCCCTGCAAAAAGAGTTAAACATAACATATTTCCTATTTATTAGTCACAAGACTAAATTTCAATGAACTCAAGAATTTCCCTTAAAGAGTTCCTTTTTGCAAGCATACCAGGACATTAAGAGCAGCAAGGGTAGCCATTCCCTCTCGAGTCCACTGCATAAATAGTGCATAAATTGTAAATGAATTAGCATTCAGAGTCATAATAATCACAAGGACTCCCCTGCATTTGAAGCTCTGAGTTTTTTGCATAGGGCAAGAATTTGTCAACTTTGATACCTTTGAAGCAGAAGCAATATGAGGGACAATGACTGTGTTCTTCTGCTCTGCTAGACCAGGTTTCATGAAGGGCTCTTCCTGTTGCATCAACATATGAATATATTGGGGTGTCATCATTTCCTACCATTATTGGTATGAATGGGCCAATTCTATTCAAAGTCAAACGAAATTGAAGGAATAGGACCTCAAAGACATCTAGTCCAACGCGAAACATGGGATTTGCCTTCAAATGCTCAACAAGTGCTGCCTCATCTATCACGGGACCCCTACTTGCATTAACAAGGATTGCTTCCTACGATCAAAGACACTACTCGTGATCAAAGAAACCATATCTACTTATAGACTTCTTATATAGTTCAGGCAGAAAAAAAAATCAAAAGATCTCATCGATGCCTTGCTCACCTTTTTCATGATGGACAGACTATCTTTATTGATAAGATGGTGGGTGGTTTTATCCAAAATGGGATGAAGGCTTATCTGCAAGACAAGCAGGTCCAAGGGATCATACTCACAACTATTATTCTGAAGGTGCTCTCTTCAAAAGCAAAGCCGCAGTATTATACTAGGCATCATTTAACTAAAAAGGTCAGTTAGTGAATTATGACAAACAGCAAATAGGTATCTTGAATCGTGCTTACAACGGTTTATACATGAGTTAGATACTTGTACCTAAGTCACAGGGTTGCAGAGATAATTCAGAGTGGGCTTTAGTCATTTTCTAGTGTAAATTATACCCACTATAGTTATACCATGTATGTTACTTTATGAAATAGTGATTCTATGCTTAATTGGCCACTCACCACATCAGCCTCTCTAAGCACATCATGCATTGTTGCAGCTCTCTTCCATGTCACAAGTTGCTCCCCAATTGATTGCAAAAACTGCCCATAGTCTATGCAAAGAAGCGAAATAAACATTCAAATACACAAACAAGCAAATGCAATCTGCTAAAAGATGAGAGATTATGGGGAAAACCGACCTGTTACAAATTTCTCTAGTCGGGTTGCCTGATAGAGATCGTAGTATATAAGATTCATCTTAAAGCCTTCAATCTGAGACAACATTTCTACAAATGTTATAAGCTAGTGATAGTCCAGAAACAAACTCAAACCTGCCTAAAATTATGCTGCTCGCCATTCGGTGCAAACTACAGAGCACCAAACAAAAGTCACAACCGCAACCGAAATGCAGCAGAGGTCTCTTTACCGCAACCATCTCAATTCATGAAAACATATGTCAAAATAGAAAGCTCACCATCATACGTGCGTATGCTGACCCTATCCTTCCCGCTCCAATCACCCCAACAGTCTGTCCCTTGAGCAGATTCCCCACAAACCTGCAGCAAAAAACTCTGAATTTTTAACAACGATTTCCAATTCAGGAAAACAGAAGCCATGAAGCTTTTTAAGAAATTAGGATAACTTACAAATGTGGCAGCCATCCATCATAGAGACCCGCCCTCATAAACATGTCGGCTTCTACAACTCTCCGTGCAGCTGCAAGTGAAAGAGCAGCCGCCAATTCTGCGGTGGTCTCCGTTAAAACACCCTGCAAAATAAAACAAAACCAAGCGAAATGCATATGAAAAGAGCATTATCAATTGAAATCAAAGAAAGACCCAAACAATATAAACTTTTAGTTAAGTTAGAGAGTTGTGAGAATAGAATCCATGCTAAGTTCTGTTGAGTTGTTAGAGAGAAATAGAGGTTGATTACTCACAGGAGTGTTGCCCACTGCAACTCCATATTTTGTAGCAGCCTTCACGTCAACGTTGTTGAAGCCTACCGCCATGTTACTGAACGCACTTCCACCTGCTCTGCTGAGTGCAGAGAACAGTGTCTCCCCCCAGTCTTCGGTCAACTGTAATCACAAAAAACCAACTAAATAAGCGTA
This sequence comes from Amborella trichopoda, assembly GCF_000471905.2. The sequence goes on from NW_006499092.1 coordinate 987,413, forward strand.
AGACATCTTGAGAAGTCGACATACACCAGTCCTGTACCACAGTTTTTTTTTTGAACCAACAGTCCTGTACTACAGTTAGTCTCCATCTTCCACCATCCATAATCGACAGTGGATCACCAGGTAACTGGTGTGTCGAATGATGATGAAAAGAATTTGCAAATAGGAAAGGGAGTCCAGTTTTGCTTTCCTGTCCGATGACTCCATCGCACTTGTCGCCTATGAGAGCGAGTATGTCATCCACAGATAAAATGGTTTTCTTCTCAGTGCAAATCTGCAGAAAGACCATCAATTTTTTATCAGAGAGAGATAGCGATAGAGATAGAGATAGAGAGAGAGTAATACCTCGAGCCTGCAATCATGGTCTGTTAAGAGGCGGATCCATCTGGAGCCTGGCATGGGCTTGGTGCTAACTACTCTGTACTTCCCTCTGGGATTCCATATTTGGATTGAAATTGGTTTCGCCATGGCAGGAACCAAAATTGATTGAATCAAGTTCCAAGTATTAGGCAAGAGAGGGAGATGAATGCGCTTTGTTTAGTTGGAGGTTATTCGTTATTTGGGTTTTCGTGAATCATCCACGATAATTCGGAAAATTATCAGATAAAGGGCAAGAACATGTTTGGGCCTCTAGTTCAAGATGATGGAGCCGGAGAAGACAATGACCAATAAAGCTCCCTTTCACCCAACATATTCACCTTGGATCGGTAGGTCACATTGGATGTGAAATCGATCGGAATCAATAATCCAAAAAAATACTATATATATATATAAAATGATCCTCTAGGACCCTTCCTCACCCAATTGTATAGGACCTCTATTAATAGCCGTTGGATTTGTATGCAAATCTCGAGAAGAAGTTGGAGGCTGACCGTCAAACCGTCTTCCCACCAAGTTGCCGTTGATCATCCTCTGCATCTCTCTCTCTAAAGTACTCCTTTCAAAAAAAACTTGCACTTTCGCTCGCCTTTGTGAAACTCCCTGTAGCAACTTGCTCTCTCCCGCTATCCTCTGTGAAAGAGAAGATAAATGCCCCAAACCTGTTGCCCCAAACCCTAGCAGGATTACTCTCACTATCTAAATTACTCTTTTACTCAAGGCAAAGAAAGGCAGCCCATTCTCTTCTCTGCGGAACTCTCTGCCCCAAGCCTTAGGAGAACGCAATGCAATTCAACAAGCGTGCAAGGCCCAGCTACGACACTCGTTAGAAAAGCTGCAAAATCTCTTCTTCATTTCATCTTCACAGAGGTAAGGGGAAGTTTTCCCTATGAACCAAAGAGCCCCCATTGTTCTTTTCACTAAAAAATCATGAGTTATCTCTTCCTTTCTTGAACTTATCTGAGAGAAAAGTTTGGGTTTTAAGTTATAATGGAGCTCTGTTAAGGCAGACTATGCACTTACAGTCTCAATTATCTAGAAACAAAGAGAAATTATGATTACCCATCATCTCTGAGAGGCTTGAGCTTCATTATAGGAGGAGAACTTCACAATGGCAAGGTTTTATCTTTGAAATTTCGTGTTTCCTTTGATATACTTACTGCAAAATCTCTTCTTCATTTCATCTTCACAAAGCCTGTTCTCTTCTTTGTGGAACTCTCTACCCCAAGCCCTAGCAGAGTTAAGATAGCTACAGAGGCCATTTTATCTCATGCTAAAGTGGAAGATCTTGGTCTCTTTATTTCAGATTGGGGGCTTGATCCAGTGCTTTTTTTTGAAATCACAAGGTTTGTATGTTATCTCTCTAGCAATAATTGGGTTTTTTTCATTTGGGTTCTCTCTCTACCTGAATCTTTTTTTTTCAAATGAATCAATACAAGAGATGGAGTTCATTTGCTTGATTGAGGTGGGAGATTTGGGAGATCGATTCATTGCCATTGGGTTTTTTTTTTCATTTGGTTTTTCTCTTGCTATCTCTTTCTTTTTACTTAAGTTGAAGTCAGGCCTGTGACATTTGATAAAATTATTCGGTGATGACGTTTGTGCTTATGACAATCTATCATTGGGGGCATTTCTCAGATTATTATTGGTTTTCTCATTTACTATATGATGCATCCCACATCACAATATATCAAACTTTGTTCTCTACATTTCTGAACTGTTAGGGCAATTTTCAGATTCCTTAATCAAGGGATTGTCTGATGACTCTGATCCTTAAGTTGCAGAGTTGGAATTTTTGATTCTACACTTTTTCAATGATTTTAACATTTTCTTGTATTTAGGTTCTCAATTCTATATATTATCCTGGCCTAAAGAACTTGTCTGAAGAGAAAGAGGAAGGGCTTTTAACTTTTTATTCTCTTGAAATTTTCCTTGAGTTTTGTAAATTATTTAATTGTTCTCTCTCTACATTGATCTTGTCAAGGGTTTACTATTCTTTTACTTTGATAAATTAATAGCAGTGTTGGATTATTAGTATTGATTTGCTTTGGTAGTTTGGCATTATGCAAATAATTGTGCTATTGCTAAATTGAAGCAAATGATGGACAATTGATTATTTACTTGAATTTTTCCATGAGCCTTATTGATTATTTCCTCTCTCTATTAGATTATTCACACATGATGGGTCATTGCTATTTCTTTGACTTTTGAATTTGAGAAATTGAGTCACTGATGAGCTAATTACTATTTAGCTCAACGCTTTTGCTGCAAATTTTTTGATGCAAATTTTCGGTTTCTTGCCAATTTAATTTTGAAAATTTTGTTTGAAAATTTATTGTAAAGTGTATGATTTGTAACTTTGTATTGTTTTGTATGAATCCCCAATTGATTTCCTAACTGGCCATGTATTGTGTACTTTAATCCAAAAAAAAAGTGTATAATGCACATGCTAATGCTTCTTTTCTATTTATCCTCTCGTTGGCAATGCTTTTTACTTTATAACATGATGGAACAATCTGCTCTTTTTGTTTTTTCTCTTAAATTAGACTGTAATTGCATTGTTTAAGATTTCTTTATTCTCAATTTTAGCTCTCTTTTTTATCTAATGACATGTATTAATTACTTTCATAGAACCCATGTCGTCCATACCCTTTGATATTGAATTTTTTTCCTTTTCTATATCGAACCTATTATTATTGTGGTGGTATAGAATATGACACATGATAAGTCATTTTTGTCATTCTCAATCCATGCTGCTGAGCCAGAAAGAGACACCAAAAAGTTATAAGCTTTCTTCATTACCATGGAGGCAACCATTGATGATTATTCCTTATGGTATGGTGCCAATGCGAAAGAAATCGATAGTTCTATTAAGGTAATGAGTGCTTCAGAAATGGCTAGTTTTTTTGTTCAAGTTGAAATCTGACCAATCCTTTTTTGCTTGTGTTGAAGTCTAACCAATCATTTGAATGCAACAGACGCCTGTGAAAAGTGTACATGAACTAGTGGAATCACATGCAAAAGGGAGCAATAATGATGGTTCTAAGGAGTTGGTGTTATAAACACTTGCAGTGAGGAAGATGAAAATGAAAGATTGGAAAGCTATCAAAATGAAGGAAATATTGCTTGTGAACCATTTGTGGGTATGGAATTTTCATCTGAGGAAGAAGCAAAATTATTCTATAATGAATATGCGAGGCGAATGGGATTTAGCATGCGTATGGGAAATATAAAAAAAACACAACATGAAGGGGTCGTGGGCTCTAGTAAATTTCTATGTTCAAGAGAAGGATTTCTTTCAAGGAAAGTTGATAGTAGAAAACCTACTCGGAAGGTACCACAAACAAGAGTTAGTTGCAAAGCAATGATGAAAATATGTAAGTAAGGTATTAACAAGTGGGTTGTTACACGGTTCGATATAGACCACAATCATGTATTTGTGAGCCCAAGTAAGGTGCATTGTCTGCGATCGCATCGGGCTGTTTCTGAATGTAAGAGAAATATTATTGATACTTTTCATAAAGCCAAGATTCCTACTAATAAGATTATGAATGTCTTTAGAGTAGAATCTGGTGGAGACTATAATTTAGGCCTAATGCAATGTGATTGAGAAATGAACTTAGAAAGTTTTAAAAGAAAAGCCTTGACAATGATGCTCAATTGCTCTTAAATTATTTAAAGCGCATGTAAAGTGAAAATCCTTCATTCTTTTATGCAATTGATCTAACTGATGATGTCCATTTAGCAAATATTTTTTGGACTGATGCTAGGTCAAGGAGTGCATATCAATGTTTTGTGGATTTGTGGTGATTTTTGATACAACCTATAAGACAAATAGGTTTAAAATGCCTTTTGCCCCATTTACGGGATTCAATCACCATACAAGTTCTACTTTATTTGGTTGTGCACTTTTGGGAGATGAAACCGAATCGTCATTTATTTGGCTATTTGAGATACGGCTTTCAGCAATGAATGGTAAACATCCAATTACAATAATCACTGACCAAGACAAGGCCATGCAAGGAGCTATTGCTTGTGTATTCCCAAACAGTGTCCACAGATTTTGCAAATGGCACATCTTAAAAAAGGTCAACGAGAAGTTGGGTAGCATTTACGCAAAACCTTCTACTTTTGTTAAGGAGTTCCTTAATTGTATTAATTGGATAGAAACAATTGAAGAGTTCGAGAGTTCATAGAGATTAATTATTGATAAGTATGAGCTAAAGGAAAATAATTGGTTAGCATCGTTATATGATATTCGACAAAAATGGATACCAGTCTATTTGTGTGGTACATTCTTTGCAAATTGCTTTACTACCCAACGAAGTGAAAGTATGAACCATTTTTTTACTTTTTAACTCTCAAACTACCCTACAAGAATTTGTTCTTAAATATGAAGAGGCCTTTGATCGCTCGTACAATGATGAATCCTATTTAGATGATATCACGTCTTACTCTACACCAACTTTGAACACAAGACTACCTATGGAGAAACAAGCAGCAGATGTTTATACTAGGACAGTGTTCCTTAAGTGTCAAAAGGAATTAGATGAAGTGATATCAATTATGGTAAAGAAAATTGAGGAGGATGGCTTAATCAACACATACAAGTTGACAACATAGGAAAAAAAAATAAAGAATATATAGTTGTATTTGATGCCTCAAAATCGAAGCAACTTGTAGTTGTAAAACATTTGAGTTTTCTGGGTTTCTTTGTAAACATATATTATCAGTTTTCCATCATGAGCATGTTCAAGAAATTCCATCTCAATACATTTTGAAGCGATGGATAAGGAATGCCAAGAAAGGGACTTTATTAAACGAGCATAGAAAAGGAGCGATACGAAATTCCATGGATTCTCTATTCTCACGATTCAACTATTTAAGTCGTGAAGCAATTAACCTTGCAGAGATTGGGGCGAAATCTGCACGTCTTTTTGATATGGTATTGTTAGGATTTCAAGAATTGAGGCAAAGAGCTATCAATGAGGAAAGTATTGAAAATGCATCACAAGTTTGCCCTAACTTCAGAATAGCTATGACAACAAGTAAAATAAATCAAGATTGTTTAGCAAGTAATGTTATATTACAAAATCCATTACTGACAATAACAAAGGGCTGCCTTTTGACCACAAGTATCAAATCACCAGCAGAGAAGATGCCGCGGAAGCTTGTTACATGTCGTATGTGCAACAAAGAGGGACATAATTCGCGTACTTGTTCATTGTCAAAAAGTAGTGATTCATAGCTTATAGGGGTAAGATATTGATTTACTTGTTCTGTCTCTGTCTACCTTCTTCTTACTTTCACTAGTTGTATGACAAGTTCTTTTGTTTTCTAACTTACTTTACAGATTTCAATGAGAGATGCCATGCACAGATCAATCATCGAATGCTATGATTCAAGATTATAATGGTGCCTTTTAGGTAAGCTTTTATAATTATGGTACTCTTCCCAATGGCATACGTGCAAGCTAGTTAAATATATTTTATTTCATATAATCATTTCTTTTATATATATCTATGATTTATTCTGGCCATGAAATTTGGAGCCCCTTAGTGAAGATTTTTTTTTTACTCTTTATTGGCAGTTTGATGCAACCACAACATTTTGTTTCCACCCTTGTGGATGAGTCCCACTTTTGTTATGGATCTACTCATTGGTATAGCCAACTTAGCATCCGATCCTCTCGAGGGAGCAACACAAAGCAACAAACATGGGATAATTTTTAGTACCTTTTTTAGCACATGGTCCCCCCATTTTTGTATATTAATTTCTTATTTATATTTTGAGCCCTTTTACAGGTTATGGGTTAGTAGAGTATTTGGTTAATGCTGAAGAATGGTGAAGATGAATGGGACTTTATGAATGTACTTGTGCACAAATCTTTTCTTGTTATGAAAATCGACAGATGTGAAAATGTGATTTTTAACAGTAATGTATTACACAGTATCGTATGAGAGAGAGAGAGAGAGAGAGAGAGAGAGAGAGAGAGAGAGAGAGAGAGTAGAGAGAGAGAGAGAGAGAGAGTAGAGAGTAGAGACGGTAGAGTACGTAGTAGTAGTAACGTAGTAGTTAGTATAGTAGTACGAGTAGTAGT
>NW_006499092.1:997986-1052576 GCF_000471905.2 Amborella trichopoda
AAATAACTACCGGACAACTGTGACGTGCGATGAACTTAGTACGGTGATGAGACTAATAAACAAAATACTACTGTTCTATTTCGTCTTGTGTAGTGTTTCTATATATATATATATATATATATATATATATGGGGTTTTAAGGGGGAAAAGGTATTTAGTCTCAATTGATATCTATCTAGATTGGTAATCTAGATCGGAAATCACAGGGTCTTAAAAAATTTGCTCTCGAATAACCAACCCACGGGCTTAAATTATGGGAAATTGATTATCATAAAAAAAAAAAATCTAATTAGGTGAAATTACTTGTTATTTTGTTTGATAGGGAGGCTCCTTCGTTGAATGCATCCTTGGGGGCACAATAAGAGCCTGTCACCCAATACATGTCCCAATTTTGTTATAACTTGTGGAAAAAGTTTATATAAGATTGCAACTTTATTTGTAGATATAACGTTGCAGTAACCTACACCATCCATTTTATTTGGGAGGTATAAATTGGACAACTATCTTAAAAAGTTCATCATGTATTGATACTGTCTTAAACGATATGTCAAATATCTACCAAATAAAATAGACAGTGTAGAGTATCACAACGTTTTCTACAAATAAGATTAAAACCTTATACGAGTCACACCCTCATAATTATATGTCCTTTGTATTTGGGGACTAAATAGGTAATAAACTTAAATATTGTATTTAGGGACTAAGGGGATGAGGGAAGAAGAGGATACCAAAGAGCTTGTATGCCCCCCTAGGAGGTCCAAGAAGGACATTGTGTATTTAGCTGCTTACTTGACTATTATCTTGTGCAAGTTTGTACGCTCAGGGTCAAGTGAGAATGTCATTTGCCTTAGCTGCTTCTATGTTGCTCGCCAGCTTGCTCAGGGCGTGAGTATGTCCTAGCTCAGCCAATGCTCTGCATTATATACCACGGCTTGGGGGCAATTACACGTGGTAAGTCTGCAACTAAAGACAACAGGAGCGAGTCTTTGGAGGGGAAGTGCTTCCCGGTCGCTTCACAACAAGCTTCCCTGTTCACTACATATTTGGTTGGCTCTGCATGTTTCCCAGGGGCGTATGAGATCCATAATGATCTTTCAGGATTTGCCTGCCCTCAGATGTTAAAAATTGCAGGCATGAAATCCATTTTCAAGGGGCTAGGTGAAGCATGTAAGTTCCTGGCTAATGCTTCGTTCTTTTCTCAAGGTAGCCCTTTCCCAGTAGGTGGTCTCACCGACCTTGTATATACTAATGCTTTTGGTGAGATTTTTGATGGGTACACCAATGAGACTAAAGAGATAATGTATCTCCTAAGTGTTAGGGATGCATATTTCCATTCGAGGGGGTTGGGGATATGAAGCTTGAGGGGTATTTCCCTCATAGGTTTGTTCGCCAACACGGCCTAGACGAAGGGTGCTCTTTCACAGTACTCTTTGAGAAGAAGTATGGAAAGAAGGGGTTGCAACAAGATCACGACATTCCAGGTGGCAGCAAAGAGTCCTAGATAGATGATAATATGAGGATTGCTTGGGAGACATGCCTTAGTCTCACAGGCCTAAGCAAATTTTTTGTTCCTCATTATGGCCTCGTGGGGCACGCCACTGAAGGCTACTGAAGATTGTGGAATGTCACCAATCGCTCGTATTGGTAGGTAAACCTTTCATGGAAGGCCATAAATAACACCAAGCGTGAGACTAGCATGCGAAGCATTTCGTGCCTCCAACTCTCACTAAAGTTTATGAATTGGACTACCCTCAAGATTGGAAGAACCTTGGTGTACCGCTATCCATAGAAGTAGATCTTACTGGTATCCAATACCTGTCCGTTAAGGGTGAAACCATATCACTTTTTGATGACCTTTGCTCTATCTTCCCATGGACCAAAGGTCAAGTAGTTTTAGGTCATGAAGGTCATCCAGTTCAAGACCTTAATGTGTTGATAGGGAGTGAGCCTCATTCTGCGCCCTCTGTCAGACCAAAACGTGGTAAGAAGACCACCAACGGCACCTTAGAACTAGAGGCTGAAGTGATCCCAGAGAAGGGATCAACGAAGAAGGCCGCAGAGGTTTAGAAACCCATTATCGCTGAGACTCCTGAAAAACCTAAGAAGAGTACAAGGAAAAGGACAATGCTGAGTCCAATTGGTCCTCCAGTGGTTCCATCTTCTTCAGGTGGAGGATTTGCACTGCCTCCCAAACTTGAGAAGCGTATGAGGGCTTCCCCTTGCCCAATTCGAATTTCAGAGGCAGCGACGACTCCTCTTCAAGAGACTATGATTGTAGTTGCTGCAACTCGACCAGCTCTGTCTAGTCAAACTTCTTTTAGATTGAGTCGCCAGGTGGAGAGCACTTCTCCCCCTGTTGTAGAGGCTGAGGCAACTCCTGCTGAGAGGCCTGTTGACCCTAAGGTAGTGCAGCCTCCGACTCTTTCACCATTGAGCCAGGGAGACCTCTTTTGCGCCATTACTGAAGAAGGAGACATCCTTGTAGTTGGAATTGAGATGATAGATGAGGCTACAGTTGTAACAACTCCAGAGGTTCCTGGTCCTGCCATTTCAAAGACAGAAACTCAAACATTTTTCCCTTCAGAGGCGACTCTGGAACTTGTGGCAGTTCCATCTTTAAAAGCATTAATTTCTGTGATTGCTCATGTAAAGGCTGCACCTGATCCTCATATCCCTTCTAGCGAGCCTTCAGTTCTTGCTTCTCCAGAACCAACTGTCCTGGTTGAAATTACTCCCCTTGTTGTGGTCAGTTCTGTGCCTTCTTCAACATCGAGCACCGCATCAGATGTGAAGACTTCAATAATTGCATCTTTGTTGCATTAAAGTCTTCAAATGGTAAAGGAGTGCCCTCTCCTTGATCTTGCAGCCAAAGTTGCTGTGGTTAGGGATTGTGCTACAACATTTAGGGCTGTTAGCTATGATAAGGGACTGTTTGACCAATTTGAGGGGCTCCTGTCGAAGCTCGAGCTTTGGGGAGTTGAGATCTCCCAATGAGAATCAGAGGTGCAAACATTGTGTGGGCCTCGCCTAAATGCTATCAAAGAAGCTTTAGCCCAACATCAGGGTCTCGAGAGGGGCTATGAAGAGAAGAAGAGCATCCTTCTTTCTGATCAAACTCATCTCAAGAAGGAGGATGCAATGTATGCTGCAGAGATTGAGGCTTTGGAAGAAGAGAAGGCCAGATTGGATACCAAGATCCACAAGCTGAAAACTCAACAAGAGCATAAGAGATCAGAGGTTCAGAGCCAGTCTTAGGAAGTGGAGACTTTGGAGTTTAAGGTGGCTATGATGAACACCATGTTCAACCAAGTCACTCAGGCAATCTCCCTCTTAAAAAAGCAAATAAAGAAGGCACTGGAGTCGTCCGAGGCATTGAAGCTCAAAATCCAAGTGGCCCTTGAAAATTTCTTGGGGTCTATGAATTATTTAACATTTTTTACTATTCAAATTATTTTCTATTCTTTTTGTGGGTTTTGATGATTGTAACCACAATTTTGTAATTCTTATTGTATATGGAATGAATCTTCTCCTCTTTTTCTTGTATGCTTGTTCTTGCTTTATGGTTTGCTTTTCTTCTCTTTCTTGTGACCAACCCTTGCTTCCTTTGAAAAAAGGGGGTACGATATGAGCCTGGAGGTTTGCTTGGCTTGATCTCGAGCATGTGTGACTTGAATGCCCTCTCGAATTTTCATCCCAGTCCTTGGGGTTTTGTGCCATTTTTGGTTTTCACAAGAACCCCATATTTATTTATTTATTTGTGGCTCTTTTGCCCATGGCTTTTATACCATGTCTGTCATTTTCATAGTTTTACTCACGACGCCCTTGCTGGTTTTCATCATGCCCATTTTTTTTTTTTTTTTGACATATTTTACTCACAATAGCTAATGTAACTATTACACCTGCCATTTTTTTCTTTTTCTTTTCTTTGACTATTTTAGCCATGACACCCTTGCGGATTTTCGTCATGTCCATCTTTTTGAGAAGGTAGTTTTAAGGTCATATCGCCATGACCATGGGGAGACGTGTTGAAAGTCATGCCGCCGTGACTGTCGATTTGGTGTATTTTAAGGTCATCCCCATGACCTAGTGGAGGAAAGTTTAGGGTCGTGCCTTCAAGACCATAAAGTTGGTATAGTTTAAGGTCATCCACTAAGACCTAGAGAAGGTAGTTTTAGGGTCACGCCTTCGAGACCGTAAGGTTGGGGTGTTTTAAGAGCATCCACCAAGACCTAGTGAAGGCAAGTTTAAGGTCGTGCCTTCGAGATCGTAAGGTTGGTGTGTTTTAAGGTCATCCACCAAGACCAAGTGGAGGCAAGTTTAGGGTTGTACCTTTGAGACCATAAGGTTGGTGTGTTTTAAGGTCATCCACCAAGACCTAGTGAAGGCAGTTTTAGGATCGCTTCTTCGAGATTGTACGTGATTCAATTTAACGTCATGCCACTAGGGTGTGTTCTATAGTTTAAGGTCGTATAACTTGGACCGTTGCCATGCAGTTTAAGGTCTTGCGACTTGGACTGTTTCTATGAGTAATACTTTTTAAAGTATCTCCCATTGATTGGGGGCATAGATTCTTCACCTTCGGCAATGACTAGAAAATAAGCTCCAATAGGAAAAGCCTTTTTCACCACGAATGGGCCCTTCCATTTTGGTTCGAACTTCCCCTTGGTTTGACCATGAGTGATGATTGGTATTATTACTGTCAGGACCAATTCTCCTGTCACAAATGATTGTATCTTGATTGATTTATCAAAAGCCGGCTGTATACGATTTCTGTGAATTTCAAGACTTTGCTGCACTTGCAACATTGTTTCATCATGCATAGTGATCTTGACAACGAAAAGCGGCTCGTTCTTCATTTGTCATCCCGTAATGAAGGGCTATTATGAGAGAAGGTAACTGAATCTTTAAAGGCAACACGAACTCACCCCCATATACTAGAGAGTAAGGTGTCGAGTGAGGTGGACCTCGAGCTGTGATACGATTGGCCCATAGGATTTCAGAAAGCCTTTCATGCCAATCTTTGTTTGTGTCAGAAATGGACTTTCTCAAAGCATCACAAAGGGTCTTGTTGAAAGCTTCGATCAAACCATTAGCCCTTGGATGGTACATGGTCGAATATTTCCACTGGAACCTGAACTGGTTGTCCAGACGATCAATGTGATGACTTCAAAACTGTGGACCATTGTTTGAAGTGATCCGGTCATGTACACCACATCTATATATAATATGTTGGTGCACAAAGTTGGTCACTGTAAGTCTTGGGACTTTCTTAAGAGCGATGGCTTCAGCCCACCTATAGAAGTAGTCTATGACAACAAGTATAAAGACATGTCCCAAAGAAGACGGCGGGTCAATAGGGCCTATAATGTCCATGCCCCATTGAGAAAATGGCCAGGAAGCCACTGATGGGTGAAGGGGTTTAGGAGCTTGATAAATGAAACTTGCACGGATTTGACATATCGGGCAATTCCTTGCGAACTTAAGGGAATCAGTGCTCATAGTAGGCCAGTAGTAGCCTATCCTGACAACTTTGTCGCATAACTTAGGGTCAAATTGATGCATTCGACAAACTCTGACATGAACTTCTTTGAGCACAGGGTTATATTTTCTGATCAATGCATCTAAGCAACATACCATTGTAAGAGATTTGGAACAAGGTGTCATCACGACAAATGTATTGAGTGGCTGATCTCCTTATCTTGTTACTTTCAGTAGGGTTGTCAAGAAGCCGATTATGGTGCAAGTTGTCCTTTATAGGGGAATGCTAGTCTGTTATTGACTCTACTTCTGCACATAAAAGTTCTTGAAATTCGATCTCCTCTTCTTCCTCTTTCTCTTCCTCTCCAATCATGGGAGATTCTTGAGAGCTGCTCAAAGCTTGCATGATCTTTCCAGCTGCAATTAATGTCTCGAATGGGTGGAGAGAGCACTCACACCATTGCATCTCATCATTATCCTGTCTTTTGACAAAATCAATGCATCTCCATTTAGCCACCCATATCGTTGTTGGCACTTTTAACGGAATCTGAATGGTTGCCCTTAGTTTGGAGAGCACATCAGCTTGTGCATTAAGCCTTCACGGTACATGCTCAAGAGCAATCTCTTCAAATTTTGTCATTAAGGACTTGGCGGTGTTTGAAGTAAGACTCGAGGTTATCATTCCTTAACATCATATACCCCTTTGAGCTATCTGATAACCAATTATGAATCTCCATAAATAGTTAAGCATTTCAAGTTCATGTGGGAAGCAATCTCTAAGCCTATGATGAGTGCTTGATATTCTGCTTCATTATGCAACTCTCTCTAGGAGAGAGAATGATAACGGGACAACGCCATCCTGAGGGGTGGAGAATACCACTCCAGCACCACATCTTTCAGATTGAAATGAACTATCAAAATGCATCTTCCAATCATATGAAGCTTCAGCATGAAACACTTCTTGATCCAATAAGTCATCAGATACGGGAGAATCAGCTGGGAGAGGATGTGTAGCTAAGAAATTTGCGAGGGCTTGACACTTGACAGCTTTTTCAGGTACATATGTAATGCCAAATTCCATGAGAAGTAATGACCATTTCGCGAGTCGTCCTAACAGACAACGGCATGACAGGGGAAATTTAATGGGGTCAGCTCGAGAGATGTGCTGAACTGGATGTGCGAGCAAATAGTGATGAGCTTCTATATCGCAAATATCAAGGCCAAACAAATTTTCTCTATAAGAGAATAGTTTTCCTCAGCCCCTTGCATCCTTTGACTCAGATAGTACAGAGCCATCTCCTTTCCTTCATCATTATTTTGGGCCAGTAAGGCACCGAGTGACTCATCCAGGGCAGTCACATATAAGATGAGGGGTTTCTCTGAAATTGCTGCAAAGAGAACAAGCTGTTTCAGAAGATAGTTCTTGATGTCTTCAAAAGCTATTTGATGTGCTTCGTCCCACTCGAAGGGCACGACTTTCTTCAATGGGCGAGAGAAGGTCTGAAACCCTCCTGAAAGGTTTGAGATGAATCTTTGGATGTAGGCAATCTTGCCTTAGAGGGATCTGAGCTCTCGCAGATTTATCGGATATGGAATTTCTTGAATAGCTTTAATTTTGATAGGTTCGATCTCCAAACCGCGATACCAACAATAAATTCCAAGAACTTCCCTGACCGCACACCAAAGGTACACTTTAAGGTGTTCATCTTGAGTTGATGATGATGAAGTCATTCAAAGACTTTTTCAAGATTCCATAGGTGACTACATTTTTTAGTGGACATTACTACGAGATCATCTACCTTGCATTCCACTTCTTCATGTAACATATCTTCAAAGATAGTGGTCATAGCCCTTTGATAGGTGGCTCCGACATTTTTAAGACTAAAACGCATCATCGTATAATAGAAAACCCCTTTGGGAGTCAGGAAGGTAGTGAACTCTTCATCTTCTAGTGCTATCCTAATCTGGATATACCTCGAATAACCATCCATAAAGGAGAAGGTCTGGCAATTGGTTGTTGAGTCAATAAGCAATGCAGTGAAGGAGAGTGGAAAGTCATCCGTAAGACAAGCCGCATTTAAGTCACAGAAGTCAATACATACCCTGATTTGTCCATTCTTCTTCTTAATTGGCACAATATTAGCCAACCACTTTGGGTATTTGACTTCTCTTATGAAATTTATTGTCTTGAGCTTGTTAACTTCTGCTTCAATGTGGATTTCCAAGTCAGCTCGGAATCTCCTTGATTTTTGCTTGACAGGCTTAAAGGATGGGTCAATCCCTAACCTGTGAACTGCGACTTGAGGGTCAAGGCCAGGCATCTCTTGATAATGCCAGGCTAAGATATATCGATTGGATCGCAAGAACTATGTATATTCCTTCTTTTCTTCAGGAGGCATAATGGCTGAGATAAAGTGGGTCTTGGGTCTGCTTCATCACCCAAGTTCACCTCTTCTAAATAGTCAGCCGTGGCTTGACCACCATCTTCTAATACTTCAGGGGCTTCTTCTATTTCTCCTTCGTCAAGGGACATGGAATCAAGAATTTCTTCATCCAGCTCAAATACTTCGACTTCGTGGGCAAGGATTTATTTTTCATCTCTCCCACTCTTGAACCCTTGGGTTATTGAGAAGTCTGAACAACTTCCGTTTCTTCAAGTATGGGTTCAAGGGGAGACAGTGAAGATTCCTGGGATATCGTCACATGAGAGCTTTGGTCGGTGAAGAATGGCCATGGAGGTAGACTAGCATGTCCCGAGTACGAATATCCTGCTTTTGGGTATGTTGAGAGGCTGTGTTCTCGATAATTGCAAAGGGTGTTAGCATTCCCTTACCATCATTCAACCATTGATTCTTCGATAGTTCGTAGTCTATTTTCTTCATAATCTGATGAGCTTTAGGACTATATAAATCACATTTAGGAATTATGAAAGAATCCATGGCTTGGTGGCTCTGGGGACTCTCTTGGACACCCGTGCCCCGGGTTTTGGAGTAAAACTAGGTAGAGGAGCGGAAACTGGTTTTGGAGGCATCACTTCCTTCGTCTTAGTTTTCCCTTTTCTTATGGTCTCAACTTGATTGAGCAAATCTTTCACTTGCACTTTCAATTCAATAATAGTAGCTTGTCTTTGAATCTCATATTGCTATTCAGGAGTGTCGATGAAGTCATGAGAAGGGAAAGAAGAGAGACTTCTCATCACTTTTTGATGAGTAACTCGAGTTTCCATGACAAGGTTTTTGGAAAGCACAAATGTTTTTGGTAATTCTATTTGTAGTTGGCTTGGTTTGTGAGGTAAGCATTATCTTCCTCCCTCTCGGGGACTGGGATATGCAAAACCGCAGGAATTTGCAAGACTTCGAGAGAATCTTACTGATAAGAACGTGAAGAAGTGATATAAGCATTATCGTTCTACCTTTCGGGGACTAAGATATGCAAAACCTCGAAGATTGCAAGAATTTGAGAGAATCTTGCTGATAAGAGGGTGGAGAAGTGTGGTAAGCCTTGTCTTTTTCAATGTGCAAGACTTTCGGTATTTGCAATAACTTATGCTAGTTTGGTGCATGACTAGCTTGGTAGGTAAGGTAAGCATCATTC
The DNA here is from genome assembly GCF_000471905.2 of Amborella trichopoda. Next base: position 1,007,059 of record NW_006499092.1, read on the forward strand.
TTCCCTCTTAGAGAGGATGGAATGTGCAAGAGCTTTGGACCATCTTTTTGGTCTATCTCGGCCAGTTGTGCAGCCTCAACTTCTAAGAACGAAATGAGAATATGTAACACCTTGATGTCACCCTGAGCATAAGTGACTGTAGGTGCTAGTGGGCTTGAATCAGCTGTTTCCTTCTTAACGTGTTCGCACCGGGATGGATTCCCGTGAATGTGAGATAGAGGATGAAGCTTCTTCTTTACAGCCTGAGGATGTTATTCCCAATGGGGAAGTAGGAAGATTCCCATCGATGGGGCTAAGGGAATCACTTTTCCATATCCTTTTTCTTCTTGAAACATGTGATTAAGTGACCCTGTTATGTCTTCCACATCTTCATGAGCGGTTTGGGCTGTCTCCTTCAAATTTGGATTTGTAAGAGCTGTCATAGGTAACATAAACTCTTGGGAGCATATTGGGTCTATGAAATAGTATTTCTCATTAACATAATGCGACTCAGCGATGGGGAACGGTCTCTTATCAGCATAAACCATGTGTTTCCTTCTGTCCCGACTATATTTGAAGCATTGATGGATCGTGGATGGAACCACCTCATGGTAATGTAGCCAGGGACGACCCAGAAGGATGTTATAGGAAGTATCTATATCAATGATATGAAACAGAGTGAAAGCATTCAAATCCCCAATTTTGAGCTTGAGGTGGATAACACCAGCCGGTTTCTCCCTTGACTGATTAAATCCTTGAACTATCAGGTTTGTACGCTCAAGCTGCTCAACACCTATCCTGATTCGTGTGAGAATCCTCTTAGCCTTGAGATTCATTGCTGATCCCCCATCCAGCATAATCCGACTAATTTGACAAGCATGCAATTCACCAGTTATGAAGAGAGGCCGGTTATGAAACCTCTCACCCAACTGAAGGTCATCATAAGAAAATATGATAACCATGCAACTATTAAGGATTATAGGGTCTACCTCAACTCGTTCAATTTCTATCTCATACACTTCAGGTCAGGAGAGATCTTGCATAAGAGCCATACAAAAGTCTGGTGATAGCATGAGAGCGTCATAGACACTCAAGAGAGTTGAGAGTCTCCTCAAGTGCACAATCACATTGTACCTGACTCTGTCAGCTTCAAGAAAGACGACTCCTTTGTTCACCACTGGTGTCAGAGGGGAAGGGTCAGTCGTAGGTGTGGGAGAAGGAAGAGAAGGCTGACTGGGTTGTGCAACCAAAGTGGTTGTTGGTACGACATGGCAAGATGAAGGTTGTGACGTTTCGAGATTTTTAATGGAAGATGATGAAGGCTTTGAATAAGGGACGTGTGGTGGTCCTGATTTTTCAAGAGAGGAGGTGGTTCTTGAATGGAGAGGGGTGGATTTGGGTAGGGAACCAATGGTGGCCCAGGATACTTTAGGAGCTTAGGTTGAGCCGGTATTTGAATTGGGATGAGTCTTTTTCCTAACCTCAGCCTCATTCGATCAACTGGAGCTGTTGTGCTTCCCTCATGAAACACTAGCATTTCCTCCTTTCAAGTTCTTTCATAACTCCCCCAAGTCAGGCTCTGCAGGCCATTGAGGTTTCTTTTCAATATTTGGCTTCAAAAGCCGATTGAATACCTTTTGTGAATACCTTTTGTGGAGTAGGACAAGGCTTGTCCCTTTTAGCAGTGAAGGCCACATCATCTCCAATATTTAAGAATCCGACCTTTTGAGTGACCATCTTCCTTATCTGCTTGCTATGCCGTTTCCTGGTAATGCAGAGTTTGAGATCTTCATTAGGAGCCTCAAAATCTGGGCGCTCCATGGTTAGTGATAGGTTGTGAGAGGAAAGAAGGGTTTGAAGAAAGGACAGAGCTTTTCATCACTTAAATTGGACCGAACCAGGTAGCTTTTAGGGCCATTACCTGAATTAGACTTAAAGAGGATTTTAATGTCTTCATTCTCATTAGACATAATCGAGGACCTTTTAATGTCGTAACCCTTGTTGGAGGATTCCAGGGGATCTTTAAGGTCTTTACCCTGCGTGGACTGTTGATGGGTTCCTTTAGAGTTTTCACCTTTATTAGACTATTCTGGGGTGCTTTTAATGTCCTCACCCATATTGGACGGAGATGGAAGTGCTTTCAGGGTTATGTATTGACCACCCTCAGCAAAAAGAACTTGCCTTGGGACAAAGTCATACAAAGTGGGAAGAGGGGGAATAGGGCGAATACATGTCGCTTCAATTGGCAATTGGGGAAGTTTTGCCTTGCGGCATTGAACTTTTGAAGGCTGTTTGTTCTTCTTCTTTTTCTTGATAGGTACAACCTTTTGGGTTCGTGGCATGGGTACCACATTAGCTTGCTGAATAGCCTCCCTCCTAAGGCTTTTCATCTTGCCACGGCCATGATGTTCTTTCCATGAGTCGTGTACTTCGATAAGAGCTTGGGGAACAGGGGCTTTCGGGGTTTCGTGACTAAGGATCTGAACCTGCTCAATTATTTTGTTCAACACGGCTTCGAAATCTTGTGCAAATTTTTGATGTGCAGGTGGTGTGTTATCTACGATTGCCTCACCATTTCTTATAAGCTTATCCAAGATAGCTCGAAGTCCCCAACAATGAAACAAATTATGTCCCTTCATTTGGTGGTACTGGCACCAAAATGTTATGACCTTCTTCTTTAAGATGTTTTGACTTCTTAGGCAAGCATGGTGCAATCATACCTTGTTGTACCAGCATGTCGAAGATAACAGGGAATATGTTAGGGGATAGCTCACTCATGGGTATGCTGCAAGGCTATTCCCCTTGAACCATGACCATGTGCGATGCTTCCATGGTTTCATTTGCTTTCTAAGGCTTCATTTGATCGGACTCTCTCTTCTTCCATTTTACTGTGAGAAGTAGAAGGTGCTTTAATGGCATTGGTTTTCTCTTATTCTTTCTCACTGTGAGAGGTAGAAGGTGCTTTGGTAGCGTTTTCAGGGATAACTGGTTTAGGAGTTTTGCGAGTCCATAATGGTATGTTTACAATAATTCACCCTTCTGCTATGGAATCTTGTATAAATGTCTTAAAACTTGCACACTGAGATATCTCACGGGCACTAAAGATTTTGAGCACCACGAACCAGATTCTTGGGTTGCCTTGTCGAAAGCGGAGTAATCAACCCTTGTAATGCTAACATTGTGAAGAGATCCGGAAGAAGATCAAATGATACTTCTTCAGGTTGCAAGTCTGTACTTGCTCTTCTTTGACAGTGATTACATGCGAAGCCTCTGCAGTCTCAAAATTCTGGGACTTTCTGGATTAATTTGTCCTTTCTTAATCAAGGCTTCGATGTAATCTTTAAGCTAGAAACAGTCCTGCACAAGATGGCTTAACATCCGATGGTAAGCACAATAGTTCCCATGATTGGTGAGTCCCACCTGATCTGGTCTTCTTGGTTTAAGAAGGACCACCGTACCTTATTCCATCAGCATTTTTTGGAGGGTCGGTACCCAGGCTTTGTTAAAACCATACTGCTTATTTAGCCTTTTCTCAAATTGGTCAGATTGATACAGGTTTTGTGGTGGAGGCATCTTGTTATAACTCTGAGGTTGGAACTGCCGCTGTTGGGGTTCCCCTTGACCCCTGAATGGTACTATTTCTCAAGAGGTGTCTAATGTCTTGAGAGGGGTGATATTAGTTGGGAGTTTTGGGAGAATGGGTGTTGCCGTAACTATTGTGCTGATTGTATTTCTTTGTTGGCCAGCATGAGGGTTAGGCCTGCTATTGTTGAAGTTTCAATTTTGACCTCCCCCTAAGGTCCGAGTTTGGGTTCCACCATGGTGTTTTAGTAGACTCTCAATCTGCAGCACCTTTGAAATCATATCTAAGAAAGTGGTGGGATTATAAGCTTCAAAATAAAGGGAGATTTCCTTCTTCATGTTCTTGATACATGATTGCACTGCATCAATCTCAGGCATAGGATTACTTTGTTATACTGTGAGATCCCTCCATCTCTGAATGTACTCATTTACTTGTTCATTAGCTCCTTGAGTCATAGTGAGAAGTTCTATAGCTCGAACTTCTCATTCTAGTTCATAAAAGCCTTTATAGAACAAATTTTCCATTTCTTCTTAGGAGTAAACATAGCTCAGAGGTAATCTAGCATATCACTTGAAGCGAGCATGGCTAGAGTTTCCACAAACTGTCACAAGAGCAGTCTGGGATCGGAAACAAACTCTTTACATGCTAACATGAAGCGTGCCACATGTTGCTGAGGTGAGCCGGTGCCATAAAAAACATGCAATCTTCCTTTTTTGGTAACCCAGGGGAAAAGGAATTTGATCAATGAAAGGTGGATAAGGCTTCTTATAATGAGTTTTTTCTTGGTGTTTCAAAATTTGTAAGCCTTGGATGCTTCTTTTGATCATGTTATGAATGTCCTCCTGGGTAACCATCGGGGGAATAACTTGAGAGACCATATTGGTTCGGCATCAGAAAAGGTTGGGGGAATTAGAAGCTTTGAAGCTGGAGGCATGTAGGTAGATGAAGGTCTCTTCTCTTCTTCTTCGAACTGGAGATCGAGGGGAGATTTAGCTTCCTGGTGCGATGATACCCCAATCGGCTGGGCGTTCTCTAACCCCTTAAGTCCATTATATTGTTCAGGATTTCACCAAAACGTGCCATTGGATCTTCAGAACTATTGCCATCTTGGCTAACCATCATCACATCTACTTGATCAACAAGATTGAGTGATGTAGATATAGAGGTGATCTTGGTCCTTGTTATGCCCTGATTCGGCAATCTAGATAGTAAGGTCTCAGGCTGCTCAGGCTGGTTTTGGAATTGCCTAAGTGCTCGAGTGACCCTTGGCTCTTGATGGCCTTGGGGCCGTAGTTTTGGAAAACATGGCATGTGATGGACTTGGACCCATGACTCGACCTTAATGAGCTCATGACAACCTTGGGGCCATATCTCCCTTGGTTGCTCGTGATGGCCTTGGGGCCGCGATTCAAATGAAGCATTGAACAATGATGCTCGTTTCAGGTTCCACTACATTTCATAGTAGGAAGAACGAGTTCTGCCTTAGTAAGTCTTCTAAAGCTAAAAACTTTGCTTCCTTTTTCTAGAGCGGCACCTTCATTTCTTTCTTCTGCTTGATTCGCATATTCCAATAGATTTTCTTCCAAAATTGGAATTGGACACGAAGTCTCAATTGATTGGCTCGCCTCAAAGGGACAAGAGCGAAAATCAATTCGAGTAGTGTATGGGGCCCCAGGAGAAGGGAGTTTGGAGTCGATCTTGAAAGCTTAGCTTGTTTGAAGAAGGAAGGGGCTGTTCTGTCAGCTTTGGGGGTGTCATTTTGCCTTGAGGGCTAGCTTGTGTGTATGAAGAAGAAGGAGTGGATAAGAGTTTACTCGAATGGAATTTTTTCGAGTACCATGTCATCATGGGTTTTGGGGTAGATAAGGGCATGTGCAACTGGCCCTTTCCCTTATACCCAGTAGTAGCATTAGATCTGCACGTGTGTGAAAATTCCACATAAGCATTTGGGGTGGTTTGGGGACCAACCCTTAGTGAAGTGAAAGGTTTGGCACTTGGAATGCCAGCCTTTACAATTTTAGCAGCGTTAGGACCGTTTGCGCCATGTGTAACTTTATGTGTGACCTACGGATGAGTCGTGAGTCATGTGCTCATTTGGATGCAGTATTCGGACTGCCTCAAGCTGGGTGTTCATCATGCAATGCATGATTGGCTTTAGAACCACTCTTAGTGGGTACGGTCCCAAAAGACCTAAAGTATGTGAGGTGATGGGGTTGAGCTTTTTCATGCCCCAATTGTCACATCAATGGTTGAACCATTCCCCATGACATGTGTAAGTTTTTTTTGAATGGTTTTGGGACCACTCGAATTAAATGGTCTAGCAATGGAATTGCTGACATGATGTGTGTGAGGTGACATACCCATGTGAGTAGTGCCTATGTAGAGTGAAGGTGGGGTAACCCACATAGATGGTGGCTTTAGGGGAACCGATCATATGAAGAGAGGGAGTGGTGGTAGAACCTCTCTTAAGCTTAGGACTGGTGGAAAGTTCACCAATAGCAGTGTGAGCATGAAGGGCGGCAGTTTTGAAACTGCTCATACAGTTGACACCAATGGACATGCCTTTGAAGCCAGTAGAGGCGGAACAAGGGGATCCTTTTCCAAGCTTCTCTTAGCTTGAGCTAGGGTGAGACTGTTGAAGAAATATATGAAAGTAGTGGATTGAAGAAATATATGGAAGTAGTGGATTGAAGAACCTTACTTCCCATGGGTGAATTTGTGAATGTGGGGATGATGAAATCCCCAATCGGGATGAGACAGGAGTAATTGAACTCCATAGCAGTTTTTAAGAAATAAAGAGATGAAATGTTTGTTGAACAGTGGACCGAACCAACTATAGCATGGCTTATCACTAGTGGATTCATCAATTGATCAGTGCTTGGGTCAAATTAGGTTAGAGCCCCTCTCGAACAACCTCGTGACCTCGGTGCATGTCGCTTGTGTAGCTCGAGCGTCACTCTTGCCGATAGGTATGTCCAACTATGAGAGGATTTTAAAAGCGGTGAACATATGGACTGAAGCATCTACCTAATCACGGTTTGAGTTTCTGGTATAAGCTCGGGCTAATGCCCTCTTAGATTAGTACGTGAAAGCCCTTCAACTGTCCAGCAGTGTGGTTTGGACATGGCCTCCTCTTGAAAACTTAACACCTCATCTCAGGATCTTACTTCAGAAACTGCTGATGGAATTCATATAAAGCATGCTCTTCTTTAATGTACCTTTCAATGGGTGAGCGACTCTACTTTATGTGTTAAAGGGGTTTGGATAACAGAGAGAAAGAAAAGAGAGCATAAGAGAGAAGGAAACTCTTCAGGACTATAGCACCGTACGACCCTGTGGTTAGAGTAGCGAGAGGGTCATTATTTTAAGAAAGTTGGCCCAGGACAACCCCAACCCAAGTAACTGGATGCAAGAGGATCAATGCGTCTTATGACCCAAGGTCACTGTACGAGAAGGTGTTTAGAATAGCAGACCCAAAATTAGGACCCTAAGACACTATCTCAGGATGACCCTGAGTCGAGTAATTAGAAAATGAGGAAAGTAGCCAATGAAGAAGATGATATAAGAAGATGATAAAATAAAAGTGAAATGAAATAAATGGATGATTAAAAGAGTATGGTTTAGAGAAGAGAGAATAAGAAGTGTAGGTGCAAGTGTAGGGACTAAAGGGGTAGTTAGAGGTGGTGAGAGATTAAGGGTGGATAGAGGTTAACATGGGCTAGGGATGTGTGGGGAATTAGTTTAAATGAGGGCACAGATGGAGCTAGGATGAGCAAGGCACGGGTAAGAGCTGAGACGTATTAGAGGCAGGCATAAATTGATGTGTGCGAGTGTGGGAGCGAGTGAATGATAAGTGCAGGCAAGAGTGCATGGACGTGAGAGCGTAAGGGTGTGAGGAGGTGCGTTGAGTGATGGTGCGGATGGTAAGTGTTGGACGATAGCGCGGGAAATGGTGTAGGTGTGATAGTGCAGGCAGGGATGTGATTGTGATAGTGCTGACAGAGATGAGTTAATGGGCACGGGTAGGTGTGCATGTGAATGGGAGCAGTCAGGGAGATGTGAGTGGATAGGCATGGTTAAGTGTGTAAGTGGATAGGCGCGGGCAGGGAGGTGAAAGTGGATAGGTTCAGGTAGGTGTGCAAGTGGATATGCGTGGGTAGGTGTGCAAGCGGATAGGCTTGGGTAAGTATGCGAGTGGATAGGTGAGGGTAGGTGTGCGAGTGGATAGGCGTGGGCAAGTGTGTGAGTGGATAAGCCTAGGTAAGTGTGTTTGAAAGATTAGGCATTGGTGGAGGATTGTAGATTTAGGTGTAGGCTGAGGGTGGTTGCGAGGTTAGACACAAGTGAAAGAGAGTGCAGGTGTAGAGGAGTGATGAGCGTGAGCACAAGAGGGAGTGAGAAACAAGAGGGCGAAGGAAGAAGAAGATTGAGAGGATTAGGGCAAGGAAGTTGGGACTGCCCTAAACCTGGGTTTGTGACTTTAGACGAAAAACAGTGAGGGAAGGAGAAGAGTAGCAAATAGAAGAGAAAGGAGGTGCTTGGGCCTGCCCTGAGTTCGAGCGGGGAAGAGAGAGAATAAGAGAAGGGAAAGAAGAGAGAAAGAAGAGTGGAAATGAAGAAAGAGGAGAGAGAAAGATGTTTACGATGAAAAATATGACAGATTTTCCGATGAATATCTCTTTGATCTGACACCTTAAAACTGATCAAAATGAAATAAATAAAGTGGCAAAGAAAGTGAGACAAATCAAATTCAGATCTGAGGCCGTATTTGCTCGGAAACGAGCAGATCTACTCTCAGATCTATGACAGCGCAAGCATGATCCAAGACATTAGAAAATACTATTTTTAAGAAAATAAACAGATCAAAATAAAATGACCACAATAAAGCAGAATAAATAAAAAGGAAAGAAATGATACCGAACCGAGTCGAATGGCTTGAGATTCCCGGGCCTTCTAGGCCTTACCCGTATTAGAACCGGTCCTCTTTTGCCTCTTTGATTGGGATGTCCACCAGCAAGTCTTTGGTGTAAATGGTTAGATCTAGGGTTGTTGTGCCTTAGGTATAGTTCTGATTTAGGGTGTTGTATCTTAGGCCCAGGTTTTCTCAGGCTTAAGGGTTAAGGTCTCAGGAGGCTAGGGTTCTTGAAGCTATCCCTGGGGTTTCTAATCTCTCTCAGATTTCGATCTCTATTCCCCTTCAAAAGGCCCCAAAAAGAGGCTTTATAGGGGTCAATATCCATTGGGAAGGATATGCACGCGTAACAAGCAAATACCTATAAAAACAAATGCGTTTTTGGAGGTACAGATCTGAGAGACATGCCTAGTGTCGCCCAAAAATGTAGGCAAAAACATCACAGAAAGGGGAGAACAATTGAAATTTTCAATTTGGGACAAAAATATCTAGGCGACACTGGGCGTGTCGCCTAGTCTAGGCTAGGCGACACTGCTAGTGTCGCCCAAGTCAAAATGTGTCCAAATTAAAAATTTACAATTTGTGTGTGTTCCTCAGCTTCTTGTGAAGATATCGGAAAAACTTTGGGTCAAAATTGAGTTTTTTACTATTGATTTGTTTGGTAAAACAGGGTGTTTACAGAAATCTGGGTCAGAACAGGGTATCTGCAGGGTTCTGGGCAGGCAAACTGGTTCTGGGTCACAAGATAGGTTGTGTGAACTATGTATTTGAGTTTACTAGGTTAAGTGTGGTCATAAGGGTCCAAGAAACCATAAAATTTTTCAGATTTTAAATGGGGTGTCTACAGTTGCCCCTCTTTGGCACTCCTTGTCCTTCGAGGGACAGGCGAGTTGTAAAGAAGTAGACACTCTGGCGTTCCCTGTCCTTTGAGGGGTAGGTGAACGTCAAAGATTTCTTCATGAGGTCAGAGGGCACACCAACTAATCCCTCCAAGTCATTGTGCTCACTGAGCTCACCCACTTAGGCCATTTTTCCTCCTAGGGCTTTCGGCTTGAGATGTCGGTGAGCTCCACAAGCTTGAAACTCGAGTTGGATTTTCTGGCCATGCCACTTAACTTCAGTTTGAAGTTTAAAATTTTTAACCCTGGCATATTCTTTGATTTCCTTAGGGTTTCCTAAGGCTGTCTATAGGAAAAGGCTTTCTATAGGAAGAGACTTGTCTGGCCAAATCTGAAGAGAGAGGTGAGGCAGCAACGCTGTAATCATCACATATGGGTGTCCAAGTTCCTTCATTTTTAAAAAGGTTTTAGAAATTTTGAAAGTAGGGGGAGATTTGAATTAGAACCCGAAGCAATGACAGGTTACGATTTTAACAAAGAAATTAAAGTTTTTGAAAACACAAGACACATAGTGAAAATTTTAAAACGGGGAAGATATTTCGAAAACAAGGTTGGTTAGCAATTTAAACTCCTGCAACCATAGAGACCTCTAATCAGTTTAACGTCATGCAGTGATGGACCATACACCCAACTTTTTTACATCAACCTGACCCTTTTACGTCATACGGGGATAGAAGGAATACACCCGACCCTTTTACGTCATATGGGGATAGACGGAATAAACCCGACCTTTTACGTCCTACGGGGATATATGTTACCTGCCTCGACTCTTTTACGTCGCATGAGTTTGACGTTGAATTGGATACACCCGACCTTTTACGTCATACGGGGCTAGACGTTACCTGCCTTGGCTTTTTTACTTCACACGAGTTTGACATTTTTTCATTGAATAGCGTGGATGTGCCCTGCATACACCCGACCTTTTATGTCATACGAAGCTAGACGGTACCTATCTCGGCTCTTTAAGTTTGATATTTTTCCTTTCTCCGATCTTTACGTCGCACGAGTTTGATGTTTTTCCTGTCTCTGCTCTTTTACGGCGCATGAGTTTGACGTTTTTCCTATCTCAGCTATTTTACGTTGCACGAGTTTGACATTTTCTGGATTCGAATTTGGTTGGCAGTTTAGGCTCATGCCACCAAGGAGCAAATTATTCTTTTTGATTATTATATTTTTTTGAAAAATTGGTTGGTAGTTTAGACTCGTGTCACCGAGGGAATTATTCTTTTTTTGTGAATTTTTTTAAATTTTTATTTTTGAGAAAATTGGTTGACAGTTTAAGCTCATGCCACCAAGGTGCGTTCGAAGATTTTTTAAAATTAAGATGTTTGATAAATTTTTGAAAAAACACTAGATAAAACCAAGTTGGATGCCTGAAAGGCCCCAAAATTGAGTGGGGGGTTTTTTTGGAAAAAACATTTTGGGCAACATTAGCCGTGTCGCTCGTGTGGCATTGGTAGTGTCGCTCAGGTCTGAGCTACATAGCTGGTGTCTCCCATATAATTTTTTATTTTTATTTTTATGTATTTTGCTGAAAATAAAGAAAGCATAAAAAATTTCGGCGACACCAGTAGTGTCGCCCACACAGACCGGGTTACACTAGGCGTGTCGCCCATATTTATGTATATATATATATATATATATATATCTTATGTGAAAGTTTGCTGGGATTATTGGAAAAGAGGGAAAAATGCATAAAATTTGGGCGACACAAGGAGTGTCGCTCTCATAGGCTGGGAAACACTACTCATGTCGCTCATACAATTTTTTTTTCTTTTTTTTTTAATTTATTTATTTTGAACATGCTGGGACGAGAGAGGAAACCTTTTTTCAAAAAAAAAAAATGTGGGCGACACAGGTTATGTAGCTTGGGCAACATGGGTGGTGTCGCTCATGTCTGAGTGTGACTACAGGCGTGTCGGCCCAGACCTCCGGCCCTCAAAATTGATGTTTATTATTATTCTGGGTTTTAGGGTTAGCTAAACCCGTTGTTGGCCGAAGTCGATAGCTACATGACACGTTTTGGGTCGGATTTATTTATTTTTCAATAAAAATCATCCTCCTTTCCAACCTTCTCTCATCCTCCAATCTCTTCTTTCTTCTTCCCATCTTCATCTCCTTCCTTCTTCATCATCTTCCCTCTGATTTTACTGATGTTTCTTGCACTCATCCTTAGGCTTTAATGGCTCCTAGGAAGGACAATGCGATCTCCAAGAGCAAGGGGAAGGTTTTCAAGCGGGTTGACAATGGAGGAGAGGAAGAGGCCTCCCCTCTTTCCCTAGGGTTAGGCACTTCCCTGAAGGTCTGTCCTCCCATATTTCACAGGGCCTTAGATGGGGTGAAGTCCCTTGATGTGTCAATGACATTTCTGTCATCGGACCCTGGTTCAGGGATTGGTTTCTTTTTGCTCAACAATGGCCCGAGCTTATGCCCCTTTTGGGTTCAATTTCGATGATAGGCATCTTGAACATGACCTCTTTCCATGTGAACTTTCCACACTTTGAAGCTCTTACTGAGAGGTTCAACCATCAAACAAACACCTTCTTCCTTCCTACAGGTGAGACAACGCCAACTTTGGAGGAAGTTGCCATGATCTCTGGCCTGAATCTAGCCGGGATTGCATATCAACCTTCTACTTCCACTGATGACCATTCCATCATGGGTGCGTGACTATTAAGAGCTGCTTGTTCTTCACATGGCCAGTGGGTTGATATGGAGTTGTTGGTCCATAGTCGAGAGCAATCTCGAGCCGCTGAATAGATCCATATTTTTCTTTTTGTCTTGTTGGGTTCCGTCCTTCCTATTGGTCATAAGACGGTTCGTAGTTCCCTTATTCCTTTAGTCCATGCCTTCTGGGAACGAGCGGGTTACACCATTATTTTGATCGTGTTGATGGGCATTTACAGGGGTCTTCAAGACCGGGTCATGCGAGATGACTGATTTATTGAGGGCAGTGTCCTGATTTTGTAGGTATATTTTTTACCACAATTTCATTTTATTTTGCCTTTGGAACTCAATTTTTTTGGTCTGGTTTTGGGCTCTGGAACCCATATTTCTACAACACATGTTCACTGAAAAAATCTCGGCTTTATCCGAGAGGACCTGAGTTTGGCGACACTGCTAGTGTTGCCCACACAAGCTGGCCGACACTAATAGTGTCGCCGACGTCAAACTGCCTCGGATGATTCCGGGGTCGAGGGCTCCTGTTGTGTGACCTTTTGGGGTGATTTTGGGTACTGTTTTCTGCAGATTTGGGCTTATTAACACATCGCCATTGTCCGTCTTCCTAGATCAACAACGGCTGTATCTGCTGCTTTGGGACCGTCGTGTGTCAATGATACCACCCTGCCTCGTGACGTCAACCATTATCACAAGATTCTTGATGAGTTGTTGTCCTTTGATTGCGTGATCAGGGGTCTTGAAAATGTGTCTTTATTGCTGCCTGCTATGGGGCATTCATGTCTTATTCTTGTGGGGTCACACTTCATAGAGGGGTATTTCCCTCAGAGGGTGCTTCGCCAGTTTTGTAATACTCAGAATTGTACTTCTCCAGGAGAGGCGATCGTCACCCTATCTTTCTGCTTCGACGACACTCTTCCACTCTTTTGGTCAAGGCTGGTTTGTCGTGGAAGGGAAAGAAGTCCTCTTCTAGTGAGGGGTTAGCTAAGAAAAATAAGGCCACAACCACTTCGAACTACGATTCTTGGAGGGAACGTGCCTCCCCTCTTCCACTATGCCCCAGATCTTCGAGACTTCATGGCGAATCTTCTGCTCCTGCTGAGGATCTTGTGCCTCATCGAGAAGATGGCGCCTCTTGTTCAAATAAACGAATCAAATCCAATGAGGACACATCTGACATAAGCTTGGAAGAGGCTGATGTCGAATTGGCTCGATGGGTGGCCTTCGTGGTGGAACTCAAGGAGAAGGATGTTGATCAGAAACCGAAGACTGAATAGTCAAAATATTTTATTTTCTTTATTTTTTTTTTTGGCATGAATAAGTTGATCTCATGATCAACATTATTTTTCAATAGTTTTATTTTTGTTGAAGTCTGTTTGGACAGTAGAAATTTCGATCATAAGACCAAGTTTAATGGCGTGAATGCCTGTAATAAGCCCATTTCAATGGATGAATAACATCAAAGTTTTGAGATACCCAAAATTTTATATCCCATTTTGATTGATCTTTTTTATCTTATTTATTTATATATTTATTGCCCCTGTTGAGGGGTCTTTTAACTTATACGTGTACAATTGATTCATCAAAGCATAGCGGGATACTTTATTCGCACACACTTTTCAAATTGAATTTTTACAAGCTCAGCCCCCTAGTCGTAGGGTTTTGTCTCAAATTTCCAACTATTGGGCTGTCGTATGCACACACAGGGATAAGCTAGTCTCATTTTTCCTCAGGGGATCCAGTCGAGAGAAAACACTCCCAGACTAGCCAATTTTGTAATTGACAAGGTTCACTCATCTCTGATATGTGGTAGTTGGTAGTTATACTCATACAACCATGGAGTGCCTGGCTAGTTTCTAGCCTTTATAACAAGCATAAAAAGTTAGCTTCAAGAATGAGGCAAATCGACTAACAATTTAGCTAAGGGTTTTATTTTTGAAAATGGATGATTTAAAAGTTAAATTGAAAAGGCATTTTCAAAAGGGATGGACCTTACAGTTTTGCCACCTGTGGTCCTTTTGGTGGTTATTTTCTTTATCATGTTTTACCCAAAGAGGATGAAAGGATTTCGTTGTGGGATCGTAGGAACTCAAAGTCTCGAAGTTGCCATTTACTTTTGGAGCTTTCATCTTATGCTTCGCGGGTCCATGAAGAGTTCGCTAGATTCTTGCCGGCTTCTGTCTTGGAGAAATCTCGACGTTCTTTAGGGTTCGTCGAAGTCGCTTCAGTTTTCCATTCATGTTACCCTCTCATAGCTTTCTGAGTTAGTTAGGTTGGGAACCTGCAGGATTTAGGAGGAGTCTTCATCCTCAGGGTTTGCTTGTGCAGTATTGTTGGACCTTGCAAGTACTTGTTTGTACTTGAGTGTTTTGAATCGAAAGCTCCTTCTTGGAGATTTTTTTTATTTTTTACTTTTTACCCGTGATGCCTTTCCAAGTTTTCACCACGTCCATTTTTTGTTTTGATTTTTTTTTTTGTGTTTTTTTTGGTGATGCCTTTTCAGGTTTTCATCACGCTTTTGAGCCCGTTATGGGTAGTATTTTCTAAGATATATCACATTAATGGGGTTGTTGAGTTCGTACCCCATCTGATTTTTTATCTTGTAAGAATTGCCTACGTGCACTTGGGTAACCATGAATGGCCCCTCCCAAATAGGCTTGAACTTGCCTAAAGGGTGTCGATTTACAGGAGTGTGGAAGATCTTCTTGAGTACCATGTCCCCTTCTTTGAATTATCGAGGAACAACTTTTCTTTGGTATGCCTTCTCGATTCTACACTGGTAAGCAATGATGTTTTGTGTCGCTCGTAGTTGTCTTACATCCAAACTAACGAGGGTGGCGATTCGTGCTTCGATCTTTTGTTCCTCATCTGAATTTTTGTGAATAAGCACTCGGAGAGACGGTATTTCAACTTCAATGGGTAGCACTGCTTCCATACTATACACTAATGAGTATGGGGTCATGGCAGTAGGAGTCTTCTTAGTTGTCCTGTAGGCCAATAGCATGTCATTTAGCTGTTTGTACCAAAATCTGCTACTTTCTATTATTCTGTCCATAATTCTGAGAAGTCCTTTATTCGTGGCCTCTGCTTATTCGTTTCCTTGAGGGTAATAAGGTGTGGAGAATTTTTGCGTTATCCTAAACTTTTGCATACCTTGGTGACCTTTTCATTTTTGAGATTGGATCCATTATCAGTAATGATTGACTTAGGAACACCAAATCTGAATACATTGTTGTTCTTTATGAAACGGGCAACATGTTGTCCCTCAATTTTGATAAATGATGTGGTTTCTACCCATTTGGTGAAGTATTATGTAGCCGTTAGTAAATAACGGTGGCCATTTGAGGCTTTTGGTGAGATCATCCCAATGATGTCAAGACCCCACATGGAAAAGGGCCATATGGACGGTGTTGAGTTGAGTGGTAACGATGGTGCATGAATGAGGTCTCCATAAACTTTGGCCTTGGTGGCCCAGTAATAGCCTTGGTGCTTAATTTTCTGAGCTAAGGTAGCTGCGCCAGAATGACCTCCTTCATTGTGTAACTCTGTTAATACTTGGTCGATTTCTGGCTTATCGAGACACTGTAGAATGATGCCATCGAAGGATTTCTTGAACAAGAGATCACCTAAGAATCCCATAAAAAACCTTCAAATGACTTCTTTATCCTTTTTGGGGCTCATTCGAGGTATAACCCATCTTTCAGCAGGGACAAAACATCGTAGAACCATAGTTTTTCCTTAACTAGCGCATCTAAAGCCATGAAAGATACTTTCCCATCATTCTCATTTTCTTATACGAGAGACACTTCCCCATCGTTCTCATTTTCTTACTCTAGTTCTTCTTCGATCCTTGATAGGGAAGGATCATGTTTGTTCCTGATGTAGAATGGCAGCGTGGTGATTTTTGAAGGAATATCAACCATTAAAACAAGGGTCGCAAGGGTGTCAGCGAACCGATTATTTTCCTTAGTTACGTGTTGAAAGGTGATTTTTTAAAAAATATGGGATCATCTTTTCCACCTTTTCTTGATAGGGTTTAAGCTTTTCTTCTTTCAACTTCCAAATCCCTTGAACTTGGTTTATGATGAGTAAGGAGTCCCCAATTACTCGTATTTGCAGGATTTTCATTCCCATAGCGTTCTCGAGACCGGCTATCAAGGCTTCATATTCAGCAATGTTATTAGTACATGAGAATTTCAATATGATGGCTGTCGACATTAAAATCTTATCGGGCGAGCATAATATGACTCCTATACTTAACCCATATTCCTTTTTTGCACTGTTGAAGTATAACTCCCAGATTGGGTCCTCAATTGTGAAGCGATTTTTATCAGGGAGATTCGTGTTGACGAGAGTGTTATATGGCAGTGCGTGTTAAGCCAAGTAGTCAGCAATGACTTGTCCTTTGATCGATTTTTGAGTGACATAATCGATCTCGAACTCGCTCAATAACATTCTCCACTTCACTAAACGTCCGTTAAGGACTGATCTCTCCAATAGGTACTTCAGTGGGTCAATGTTTGAGATTAGATCGACCGTATGAGATAAGACATAATGTCTTAACTTCTGTATGAACCACACAAGTGTTAGGCAATGCTTCTTCACATCTTTGTATCTTGTCTCATAGTTGACCATGGTTTTGCTGATGTAGTATATCGTTTGTTCTTTTTCATGATCATTGTATTATTCGAGCATTGCCCCCATGGTCTTGTCTTTCACAAATATGTATAGGAATAGGGGTTTTTCTGAACTAGGAGGACTAAGGATGGGAAGTTTGGTGAGGTACTCCTTAATTTGGTGGAAGGCTTCTTAACATTCATTGTCCCATATGAATGGGGTATCTTTCTCAAAGAGAATATTGAACGGCTTGCACTTGTCTTCCAGTTGTGAAATAAAACACATTATGGCTTGTATGCGACCTTGAAGCCCACAGATTTCTCTGATGTTCCGAGGAGGGGACATTTCAGTGATGGCTCGTATTTTGAACGGGTCCACCTCAATGCCCATTTGGCTTACTATAAAGACTAGTAATTTGTCGAATTCAACTCCAAAGGCACATTTCTATGGATTGAGTTTGAGTTGATGTTTTCGGAGTCTTTCAAAAATGGTTCTCAGGTTGGTGAGATGATCAGACCTAGTCTTCGCTTGACCAGAATATCGTCGACATAGTCTTCCATGATGGTATACATTAAGTCATGGAAGATGCTAGTCATTGCTAACTGATAAGTTACCTCTGCATTTTTGAGGCCAAAGGGCATGACTTTGTAGCAGTAAGTCCCCCATTGTGTTATCAATGAAGTCTTGGTCTGGTTTTCTTCTGCCATGAGGATCTGGTTGTAACCCGAAGAGCCATCCATGAATGACAATATCTCGTGCCCCGCAGTGTAGTCGACCAAGGAATTTATATTTGGTAACATGAAGTTGTCTTTGGGACATGCCTTGTTGAGGTCTCAGTAGTCAACACAAACTCGGATCCTCCCGTCTTTCTTGGGTACGACCACTATGTTGGCCAACCATTATGAGTAATCGACGGGGGTAATGAACTTTGCCTTGAGCAGTTTGTCGATTTCATCCTTAATTTTGAGCTCAAAGTGGGGTCTTTTGACGTCGGAGTTTCTACCTTACAGGCTTTGCCCCTTCGTTGAATATGAGGTGATGTTGCACCAATGTGAGATTTAACCCTGGCATATCATCGTATGACCAGGCGAAGACATCGTGATATTCCTTGAGAAAGGAAATCATATTTTCCCACTCCTCAGGAGATAGAGAGGTTATAGTCTTGGTTAACCTTGGGTCCTTCTCAGTTCCTATGTTTACATCGATCGTCTCTTCGATGATAGCTGTTGGGTCACCATCGAACCTCTTCTTGAATTGCTCAACATGGGAAGTGAGTTCCTCAGGTTGAGGGATTTCTTTGAATTCTTAGCCCTCTTGATCTTCGTCTTGGTTGTCCAATTCATCGCCTTGGATATTGTGCTCCATTATTGGGCTATCTTGAGTGTTTGCCGTTTTTGAAATTTTTTTTTCATTATTATCAATTTTATCATGTTTTGAATTTTCAACAGATTTTGAAATAACACAAGAGGTGTCCCTTATGGGACTCACGAGAGAAATGTTGGGGACCAGACGCATAAGGTGGGCACCGGGACTTGAAGGTGCCGCTGGTATGCTTCCAGCGATTCTCGAGATAGGGGAGTGATTGACCAACTCCATTCATGAGTTTGAACAGGCGGACGAGCACGCTTGGCTATGTTAGAGCCGATTATGCACACCTTCAAATCCAGGTCAGCAAAAAGGTCTTCAATCCCTATTTTTTGTATGTGTTGAGATGTGGAAGAAGAATTATTCCTCGTTGGGGATTCAAGGATCACCTTTAGCCATTTTGAAGGACGGGCATTAAGAGGCTCGAGACTTTAAATGCCTCTAGATACAAAGCCCAGATAGCTTGAAAGCTTCATCTGGCTTTGAAATAAGGTGAGAGAATACCCGAGTTCTCTTTGATCCCCATTTTTAGTTTTGGCCTGGAGTGATTCAAAAATTGCCTCTGTTATGCTTTGCCCTTGATTCCCCAAGCCTTGGTCTGGTTGGAAGCCTTCGTATAAGAGCATGTGTTAAGCTTCGAGGGACCTGAAACCATATCGATGTTGACATTGGATGATGTCCTCCGTCGATGAGGAAGTTTAAAAAATTTGAGGAATGGGGTCGCCGGCCTCTAGGCATAAGGTGGCAATATCGGCTTGTTCAAAGGAAGCGAGTGGGATTTCTCCATGCCTGACCCCTACGGCTAGCTTCCCGTTATGTATACTAGGATTGAGAAAAGCAGGAGGTTCAGCACATACCTTCGTGGCACTATTTTTAGTTGAAAATTTGAGGCATTGATGGAACGTAGAGGCGACCATGAGGTTTTCATGCAGCCATGGTCTTCCTAGCAACATGTTGAATGAAGGTTTTATGTCCATGACATAAAACTTTATCACTTGGACAGTAGGGCCGATCTTGAGTGTGAGAGGCAATATGCCTTCAGCTTGTCGGTTGGCCCCATTGTATGCGGCGATAGTTAGTTGACATGATTCGAAGTCATCTGAGCTTTTGCCTATCTGCTTCACTATTTTCATAAGGCATATGTTTAAGGATGCCCATTATCTACAAGCACTCTCCGTATCTCATATCCTTGCATGAAAATGGAGATGTGTAGAGGTTGGACATGAAAGCAGTTGAAGCTGGTTGGAATGTCATCGTCCGTAAACACGATTGGCGTTGGTGCCATCAGTTTGGTTGATCATTTCGCCGAACTCATCCAGCTGTGTGTTGCTTGGGATGTGTGTTTTGGCGACGACCCTTTCGATCTGGGCTTTGTATGCTGGTGAATTGGCCAGTAGCTCCAAGATGGAGATTTGAGCCTGAATCTTCCTAAGATTGGCTGGTAGATCGTAAGTGGTTGCAGATCCTTGAATTTCTTTATTCGGCTTGTGATCTGTGACCCCTGCTAGTTGTTTGGCTTTTGAGATGTGTCCCATTCTTTCAGGTTAAAGAATCAACCTCGCCATCCTGGATCTCGATAGGGTCAGCCCTAGCAAGAGGAATGGGAGACTTTAGGGTGGCCCCTTGTTTGGAAGATGATGCCTTTTCATTGATTCTGACCATTTCAATCTCTAGCGTATCATCTTCGCCATATTGGTCCCATTGGGAAGTTATCGATGTTTGGAGACGAAGGGTTCCTCTTAGAATGCTCAAGAGATCTTCTTCTGGATCTTGAAAGTGATGGTCACAAGCCAATATGAATTGATTAGGATCCTCTTCTTCTTCGTCTCCACTCTCAACCATGTGAATAACAATTCTCTTTTGAGTTGTCTTGAGCTCCCGACTTTTGGTCGTTGTAAAAATATTTTTAGGGAGAGGGTTTGTGAAGATACCCATCTTTTGATTAGGCTCTTTGACGGGTTGATTTCTTAGGTGCGACAATGATTTCCCCTTATTGATTAACCCTTGAATCACCCGTGTCAAATATATGCAGTTTTGAGTATCATGAGCATGGTTTTAATGCCATTTGCACCACTTGCTCCTATCAATGACTTGAAATAGTGGTTCGGATGGTGGCGGGAGGTAAACCATGTTTCTAGCCAGGAGTAAATCCAACACTTTTTCTAGTGGGTCTTTGAGAGGAGTGAAATTATCCTCTCTCCTTTGGTTATTATTTTGAGCGTTGGCTCTAGGCTGACCCCTTCAGTTTTGGTGCTGAATGTTGTGCTGAGCGGCTGAACCTTGAACCGGTCCGTTAACGACAATGTCATTAACTTGACCGGAAGCCTTCCCCTTGTTATTGTTTTTGTTCTTATTTTGGGGAGTTGTTATTGATTTATTGTTGGGCTTGGTGTTGAGGGGTGTCCCTTTGGCCCTTTCATGTCACACCACCATCTCGATCATGGAGTCGAAGGAGTGGGGGATAAGACCTTGGTTGAAGAAGGTCTTGTATTCAGGAGCGGCATTCTCTAAGACTATGGAGATCTTGTCTGGGTCTGTAAGTGGACATTCTATGTCCCGCATCACCGCCTCGCAGAATTGACGGATGAAATCCTCAAAGGATTCTCTTGGATTTTGTTTCATTGCGCTGAGCTCGCCCAAGGAGAGAGATCTTGATGTTGACCAGTGAGAGACAAATAGCTCGAACATTTTGTCTGGAGTGATGTGTGGTTGAGCGGACATTGTTCTCCAATGCCAGTTCAAGGCCTCGTTGGTCAATGTTTGCGAAAATATGGCCTTCATTATTTGGTTAGGCCTATCTCGTAAAGCTCTCACGGAGAGGAGATACGTGTTGATGTAAGCATCTGGATCGCTCTTCCCATTAAACTTGTTTCTAAATTCTAAGACAACGAATCCCAGGGGAAGGTCGTTCATGCTGTCAAGGGTCTCTTGAACATAGGCCTTTGGGGGTAGAATTTCATGCATGCCCATTCTTATGAGCATATCCTGCATCGCTTCTAAGGTGCCTTCTTGTTGAGTATTTGGAGTGACAGTAGGCCCACAGGATGATGGGTTCCGACGCTTAGACTGATGAGTTGAGATTTGGGGTACATGTTGGCCTACATGGCCTGAGATTGATGAGCCGCAGCCAATGGGGCGGTTTGATATATTTGTTCTTGAGGGGTGTACTGACTCATAGGTGTCCCCACCGGTTGCGAAAATTTCATGGTTTGTTGGACCGGGTGAACTAGAAGGACCGATGGAAGAATCGGCAGACTCGGTTGTGCTAGGGGTTGACCTATACCACTAACTTGGTTTGGGTTCGACCCGTAAGCTGGGGCATGAACAGTGTAACCTAGGTAACCTAGACTTTTAAGGGCAGCTTGGATGGCCATCTCTCCTATGGGTTGGTTGAGATTGACGCGTCTGCTCCGTACAATGTTAAGAACATCATGATCGATACTATGGTGGCTCGAGGTTGAGTTGGATGCCCCTAACCTAGGTGGGTCTTGGTTATGAGATTGCTGCACCTCGGGGTTATCTTGATTCTAGTTGTGGGAATTGGCGTTAGATGCTGCATGAATTTCTTCCCTCGCTCGACTTGTACTTTGGTTACCTAAAATCCCTTGTAGGACAATGGCTAGTTAGACCCCTTGATATTCAAAGTTTTTCAGGCGGAACTGACTTTTCGGGCCACATAGATCTCAAGATTAAGACCCCTGGGATTCTGCCTCTAATTGGAGACCTGGGCGTTGGATAATGGCTTGACCTGAGGTCCGTTGATAATCCCAAGGGATTGCAGCATACTAGTCCCTAGGTTTGGGCAGGTTAGGCTTAGAGTCAGCTGTGGAGCAATCATCATGGTCACCTTGAGTAAACGACATGGTGACTCTCTTTGGCCTGGTTTAAGAATCTAGACTTAGGTAAGATCTAAACTCGATGACTTATGGTAGACCTAGCCTGATTTTAGGGGAAAAACCTTAACTAGACCTAGGCTAAGACTAGACTAGAACCTAGACTTTCTAGACTCAATGGGTTTTGGTTTAGACCCTGAACTGAGGTAGGCTTAGTCTAGCTCTAGAGGTAACTCTATGCTTAGACCTATGCTAAAACTTAGTCTAAGATCTAGACTAGCTAAATACGAGTCTCGGCTCGGACCAAGAGTGGGTCTAGGTTCGGACCTAGGTGTGAGCTTGGTTCGGACCTAGACTGAGCTGGATGCAAGCCTGGGCTTGGACCAAGAGGATTGTGATAATGGTGTGGACCTGGACTGGATCAAAGTTGAGCTAGGCGCGAGCCCATGGCTCAGACCAAAAGGGGGCCTAGGTTCGGACCTGGGTGTGAACTGGTTTCGGACTAGGGCTAGGTTGAGTATAAGCCTGAACTTAAACCTAGAGAATTTTGATGATCAGTCCAGGAATGGACCCAGACTGGATTAGAGATGAGCTAGAAACGAGCCTTCGGCTTGGACCAAGAGGGGGCCTAAGTTTCGACCAAGGCGAAACCTAGTTCGGACCTGGTTACAAGCCTAGACTTGGACCCAGAGAGTTCTGCTTAGACCAAAAGCGGGTCTGGACTGAGATCTAAGATTAGCCAACAGAAATAAGCAAGCAAGAACATGAAAACTTTTGACCTAGAATAGTAATATAGGTAGGCTTGGCTTGATAGTGGGTTCCAAACTATTGAAATGCGGCTAGGCTGATAGGTCCCCAGATAGGTCCTGGCCTCCTGTTATAGGATGTTCACCAGGTCCTACTATATGCAAAGTTTCTTTGAGGCAAATGATTACAGAGGGGCGCTCACAGTTAAAGTTACGCGAATCCCAACCCCCTCAACGCTCAAAGCTAGGTCCCCCTCATGCCGTTAACGTAGATTTTGAGGGTGTTCAAAATATTTATTTGCTGGTTTCCCAGGCACTCCCGATCCGCTGTCTGCTAGATTGTATAAAGAAGCACGCTATTAAAATAAAGTCAAGCACACAATGCACACAAACAAGGAAGGAAATAAGTGAGCGCTCGACACTGATCATGCCTAACGATGCGCGCTTCGAGGTGAAACTCACTCGAAGAACAACATAGATGGAGGGGTAAGAAACCCCTCAGAAGGTAAAGTCCGAACAATGAGACTAGGCACAGTCCGTGCTAAGTCGAACGTGGCCCATGTCGAGGGTGACTCGAACGGGACACAGTTCAGGGAGGGTGCAAGCTGCCCACGATGTATTTTTTTTTAAAATATTTTTTATATTTTTTAAATTTGATGAAACACAGTTAAAATAAGCATGGTGAAAGCAGGGAGAACATCGTTGCAGTCAAAATTAACAAACTAAAATAAAATAAAAAAGTCAGAAACAACACAGACTTATTTGAAGCAAAATATATTTTTTATATTTTTAAAAAGTTATTTTAAGTAAAAAATTGGTAAAAATAGATCCAAACGTCCCTGGAATAGGTATGTGGGGTCTCAGAATTTTTTTGGGACACTTGCAGTTGGGCGACACGGGTGGTGTCGCCCGGGCAGCACTACTAGTGTCGCCCTTGCAGGATCCCAAAAAAATTATTATTTTTTATTTTTTATTTTTTTATTTTTATATTGTTACAATTGATGAAATAAGGCTACAATAAACTTGGAATAAGAAGTTAAAAAAATATTTATGACAAAATAAATTAAAACAGAGTAAACAGAAAAATGCAAATAGAATAGACCTGTATCAAATAAAATATTTTTTAGGTATTTTTTAAAATTTTATTTTTCTGTAAAATTTCGTGAATAGTCATAAAATAGAACCTATAATAGACTTTCAAGTTTTCAGAAAATTTTGAAACTTTTGAATTTGGGCAACACTGGGAGTGTCGCCCTGGTTCTGGGCAGCACTAGTGGTGTTGCCCAGGCGACACTGCTGGTTTCGCCCAGAATAGATAGGTTTTCAGAGCACAAAAAAATTGGATCCTGATCACAGTAGATTCTTGATACTTTTGTGACTAAAAACAGTGAAAAACTGTGAATGAAAGCTGTATTTTGGTGCTTGGATCAAGCTCGAAATTCCCCACGGTGGGCGCTAAACTGTTTACGATGAAAATTCTAACAGATACTCCGATGAATATTTATCTGATCTGACACCTTAAAACTGATGAAAATGAAATAAATAAAGTGGTAAAGAAAGTGGGACAAATCAATTTCAGATCTGAGGCAAGATATACCCGAAAATGAGCAGATCTACTCTAAGATCTGTGGCAGCGCTAGCATGATCCAAGACATTATAAAATACGATTTTAAGAAAATGAACAGACCAAAATAAAATTACCACAATAAATTAAATTAATAAAAATGGAAAGAAATGATACCGAACAGAACCGGATGGCCCCGGAACCTCGAGCCTTCTAAGGCTTGCCCGTATCAGAACCGGTCCTCTTTTGCCTCTCTAATTCAGATGTCGACCAGCCAGTCTCTGATGTATTGGGTTGTTGTTCCCTAGGTCTAGTTCTAATTTAGGGTTGTTGTGCCCTAGGTCTTAAGTTTTCTCAGGCTTAAGGGTTAAGGTCTCAGGAGGTTAGGGTTCCTGAAGCTATCCCTAGGGTTTCTATTCTCTCTCATATTTTGATCTCTATCCCCCTTCAAAAGGCCATGAAAAGAGGCTTTATAAATGTCAAAATCAGCTGGGAAGTATATGCAAGCGTAACAAGCAAATACCTATCCACAAAAATGCGTTTTGGGAGGTACGGATTTGGGTGTCGCCGGGCGACAAGCCTAGTGTCACCCAAAAAATTGGGCAAAAACATCACAAAAGGGAAGAACAATTGAAATTTTCACGACAAAAATATCTAGGCTGGGCGACACTGCTAGTGTCGCCCAAGTCAAGAGGTGTCCAAATTAAAAATTTCTAACTTTAGTGTGTTACTTAGCCTCTTGTGAAGCTCTCAGAAAAAATTTGGTTCAAAATGGAGTTTTTTTAACTATTTTTAATGATTTGTTTAGTAAAACAAGGCGTTACAAAAATCTGGGTCAGAGCAGGGTATCTGCAGGGTTTTGGCCAGGCAAAATTTTCTGGGTCGCAAGGTAGGTTGTGTGAACTATGGATTTGGGTTTACTAGGTTAAGTGTGGTCCTAAGGGTCCAAGAAACCATATAATTTGCCAGATCTAAAATGGGGTGTCTGTAAAAGAAGGGAGGTAGAGGAGAGAAAGTAGGCTTAAGATGAGCTTGAGCCTAGGTACACATCCATGAGCCTTCTTTACATGCAAATTAAAGAGAGGTTTGGTCTTGGTGGGTTAAGGTTAGGGTTTAGGTGCAGTTCATGGAACTCTAAGGTGTATGGTGTGTAAAGAGGTGTAGGGAGTGGGTTGCGGCGTATGGTGGTCTATGGTTAATAGTGTAGAGTAAGGTGTATAATGGTCAAGGGGTATTTTCTCTCTACAAAATGTTTCTCTCTCCGCTCCTTTTTGTCTTGAATTTGAAAGCAAAGCACAAGAGCAAACAAGAACTTGATAATAAATGACTTAGCTTTCAAGAATTATCCAAAGACCCTATTACAAGTGACTTGGGTTTCCTTATTTAGAGCAACCATTAAATAAGGGTGGAATGCTAAAAAACACTCCATCATGTAGGTTGATTTGTGATGTTCCAAATCTTCATTTTTATCACAAATTGCAAGGGACATCATCACAATTAATTTGCAATAAATTTCGTTTGTTTTGGTCTTGATAGAACATATTCAAAATTTGGGAAGTCATCGAAAAATGGGATTCCAGCAATAAAAAATATGCATTTCTTCAACCTCAAAATTCATGTTATCCGGACTTCGATTACGCATAAAACTTGTACCAAACTATAGCTTTCCGAAGCACGGTCGCAACATACCCGTATTTTCGATGATCCGACATCGGGATCTTGAGCTATGGCCTTCCAAAGACATAGATGTTCTCTTGTATAACTTCTGAATTTTCATGTTTCTGAGCACATCTTCTCTCTAGAAATTCTCTCATTTCGAGTCGTACCAAGATACGTGCCCTCTATCAAAATGATTGGGTAGTCAAGATCTAGTTTGTGTCCAAATTTGAGCTTAATTAGACTCAAAATGAGGAAGTTATGATCATTTGAAAATCACCCTGAAATGAGAGAACATTTTCCATATATGGAAACTGGTTCACTAAGGCTGCACCAGAATAGTATAAGACCCCCCCTTTTATGGTAAGTTTGCCCACAATGGTCTTGGAGTGTTCGATTGAGTCCAAATTTGGTCCCTAGCGGTTTTTCAACATTTTAGTTTTAATGGAGGTGGTCTAATACTGTTTTGAGACCCATAAATGGGGCTGCAGTTGTAGGGTCCATTTTTAGCACGAAAAGAACTGGATTTGAAACTAAGTTTCATCCTGATCATATCAAAACTCATCAAAACACGACGAAACTTTATAGGAGTCTTTAAGGTATCCCAAACTACGATATCGTGCAATTTTAAGCCATTACGTTTTTAGAGGTCGCTCGGTTTGAGGTTATTGTTGTAGTGTTTCGGTGGTCTGACAGTGTCTTGGGTATCCGTGGTATCAGGTCACTACTGGCTCTCTCCTTATTTACCTTGAGGATACAACTACGTCAAAAATGACATATAACAGCTCTCCATCGTGCATGATTCAGTTATGAGCAAAGAACAGTTCTGGAATGTCTCCCCTTATTGGAGATCATCATCTGAAAAGGTAACGATCATGCAATTGTTAAGGATTGCAAGATCTACCTTGACCCATTCGAACTCAGCTTCATGCACTTCATGCTGGGGAAAGGGATTGTACCAAGGCCATACGAAAATCGTTTGACAACATGAGAGCATCGTAGACGCTCAATAGGGCTGGGAGTCTTCTCAAGTGTCCAATCACGTCATACTTGACTTTGTCATCTTCTAGGAATTTAGCTTCGTATGGTACCACTGGTTTTGGAGGCACATGGTTGGGTAATGGAACGGGTTTTGGTGGTGAAGGGTTGGCTATTGCTATGTGTTGGAAGACATTGGTCAATAAAGCCTAACAAACAGTGGAAATTCTAATGATCTCAGAATAGCCTCAGAACTGGCTAAGATATTCATAAGGACTCTCAAAAGTATCCTGCCAAGTTTCGTCGCATTTCGACATGTCTAAGGCAGCGCAAACTGAGAGACAGTTTCAGCAGAATCAGCCTCTAGCACCCTGAAATGGATCCTATAACTAAATCAATATTTTTGGTGTTGTAATTTGCTGTGGAACTACCACTATTGGATCCAGCACGGTTGAAAACCCCTAGGGGTCAAACTTCAGCTTGAACAGACATTCCAAGAGGAAGTTATAGCCGCACACTATTCTCGTGCGGCCACCCAGCAACACAACTCCATTAAAGGGGCAGTCATGTCCAATGAATTTTTCTCATATCTCACCCGTGTCAAGTTGGGTCATGCCCAAACTTGATGGAGTGTGTTCGTCTTGACAAGATGAGCGTTTTGATATGTGGCACGCCCCATGATGACTCTCGAGCGGGAAGAAAAACAAGAGAGAAGTTGCTGATCTGTGAATACAATGCAGGAAAATTAATAGCATCGTGACTCGCTCGAGCAGCCAAATCACACCGCTCACGAGCTCGATCGATGTGAAATCAATTCCATTGCGTGTGTACAGTCTAGGGCTATCTCCAGTCTGAACCCCGTACATGATGAACGATCGGATTCCTCACACGAAGCTTACGAAGTGACTGCAAATTCTGTCGCCAAAATTCTAGATTCTGGCCAAAACTCCAAAGTTGCAAAATCTTTGTCCGAGCACGGAATCGAGCTGTGTTTGTTGTCCCGCGATCGTGACGGCATGCTCTGTGTGATCCAGTGAAAAAATATAGAAAAACAGCAAGGAACGAGCACACAATCGATCCAAAATTTCAAGATTCATTCAAATTTCAAGTCACATTATCATGCCCTCAAAGCCTGATCCATGGGTCGAAGTTGGTATCCAATCAATCGCCATGCCGAGCCCTACCAGAAAACAATCACCTTTTGATCCAACGAGAATCAGAATAACCTCGGATCATCCATGAAAAATCATGCAAGTTCTAGGGCAACATAGGGACTGTCTTAGAATTCTACAACTTGTCAGGAAGGGACAAATCTGTCATTTTGCACCCTATTTTCTAATTTCTTTTAATTCAGTTAAATCTTAATTTTCTGCAATTAGGTTTAATTTTGATCAATCCCCCGATATTTGAGCATATACCACATACCATCATTGTACGTAAAGGCTCAAAACCCT
Source organism: Amborella trichopoda (assembly GCF_000471905.2). The sequence goes on from NW_006499092.1 coordinate 1,035,324, forward strand.
TCACAAAAGAGAATTTTCACTTAATAGAATTCTCTTTCCTTCTCATTGTTGGGTCATGCTTGGAGAGAGAGAGTAAGGAGAGAGAAACTATTGGATTGGTACCCCCAGGCTCAAGGTAAATTGTCTTTCTCTTCTTTTCTTTTTCTTCTTCTTCGTCTGAATCTCCCGTAGAGGCCATGCACGGTAGTGGTAGTGCCGTGCATGCCTCTTTCTTTTCTTTTTCTCCTTCCCGAGGTTTCACAGGTCGTGCATGGTGATGGTTGTACCATGCGCGAACTCCTTTCCCCCTTCTATTTGTGCGTCTTTATCTTTCGGTGAGATTTGCATACGGCGCTGCTCATCACTGTCCGCAGAGGTATCCTCGACGTCTCAGCAAGGAACATGGGTGGTGAAGCTTATTGCCGTCCATGGGGGCTTCACCCTGTCGGGTGACTATTGCAGGCGGTAATGTCCATCGCCGTCTGCGAAGGGTCACATCAATACCCATCGCCATTCGTAAGCTTCTCCTTTGCCCTCGGTGCCTATCGTCATGGCTCCTTTCGATCACTCTGTGCCCATCACCGTGCGCAAGCTCCTTTCGCGCCTCTCTGTGCCTATCGCTGTGTGCAGGCTTCCCATGTATCCCACTCCTATCGCTGTGCACTCCACGGGAGGTAATCTCCAAGCGACTTACGAGAAGTTATCGCCTTGCCCCTCGCTAGAAGCTATCACCACCCACAAGGGACGTGTTGCCTTCTCGCGTTGTCAACAACGATGCTTATTGTCGTCCTTGGGTTTCTCTCGTGTTCCACGCCTAGCGCCATGTGCCTCATGGGGAATTATCGTCGTGAGCCTCATCAGGAACCATCGCCGCCCTCAAGGGATGCGGTGTCTTCTCATGATACCAACGGCAATGCCCATTGCTGTCTGGGTTCTTCCTCCATCCGCTGTCTCACTCTCTCTCTCTTCATTCCCTTTTATTCTCTTCATGCTTTTCTCTTCTCACTTGACTGAGGGTACACTTAGCCCAGCACTGCCATAACGGTCTAGTTGTCGAGTAGTATTGCCTTCGTGCTGGTCTTGAGTTCCATGCCCATCTTACTGCTACACCAGATTGGGATATTTCTATTGGCCTCGGTTTCGGGTAGCATTGTCGTCATGCTGGTTTTGAGTACCATGCCTGTCTTGCTACCACTCTGAGTCGGTAACTTTCTAACCGTCATGCTAGTCTCATCCCTTCAACAAGTTCTCTTCTCTTTTCTATCTTTATTCGAACCATCCATTTCATCACTCTCTCATATGAACGAACATTGCCTTAAGACAAGGGTGGGTCCCTTTGGCCCACTTGTCTTGCAAATTAACCATAGTAGTGTTGTGCAGAAAACAAGGAGATTGCAGGTCAAGGGTGGCGATTCTGAACCAGGTAAAGCAGCTGGGGTGCTTTCCGTCATGATCTATGAGGGCGCCCACGCGAGCCAGCCCGAGTAAGTCACGGACCCAAGTGAGGTTGATCCCCACCTCACACCCAAAAGTCCTCTTTCACTAGTTGGATACCTACCCTTGCTCTTGAACGTGGTTCCCGAGAGAACGATCTCAAGTCTCGAGTTTTTCGAACCCGAGGCACGTGTCACCTGATCACCTAGATTTAGGGAGGCAAGATCGAGGCACCTAACCAGCTTGGTGATTCCACTGGGGACTTATTACTCCTTTGTCGGTTCGCTCTTGTTTGATCAGTATCATCTTTCACTTTTTGCACTACTTTCTATGGCACCTAGGTTATTCAACTCGTTCATCTGAGTCGGGACTTTCTTATCCCCGCACTCATGACTGTCCCAGGGAAGTGAGCTGCTTAAGCCTCCTTCTCTACACTTCTTATGAATCAGGACTCACAGTCTGGCTCCCAGGTGCTTTCTTGGGTTGGTACGAGAGGGGACTTAAAGGTCTCTGATTCCTCGCTTCCTCGCTTTGGTGGACCCTCTACCAAGACCCCTTGCATTGGTAGCACATTTGCTACCGCACACGGCACGCACCCAGCTCCTAGCAAGTCCCTTGCTATTCATATGGCTGAGGTACGTTGGAAGGTTGCCCTTCCCACTCTCGTGAAAAGTAAGCAAGTTGTCATCGCTTCTGAGGGTCACCACAAGGCTACCCCTCAAACTCCTTCACTACCCCGAACCTCTACACTTGGAGGCTCAACACACAGAGGCGAAAATCCTGAGGTCTCCACCTCACGTACACACCTAAGAGCTCATGGTCCAACCACTCTAGCCACATCTAGGGGAAACTTTCATACTCATGTTCAAGGCTAGGCCTTCTCGAGCCAAACCCTGCATGTGTCATGCATCCCACAGCTCGGGGCAGTGCCAGTTTTGCGTCAGCTCGAGCACATGAGCGTTGACCACTTTGTCCTCCCTCTCACCACACACAGCTTCACACTGTGAGAGATTGGCTTCTACCCGATCCCACACGGACAAAAGCTCGTGGGTCTCGACCTCCTAAGGTTGAACTAGTTGAGCAAACCCTGGTTGACCCCCAAGTCACCCGGATGGTTAACCCTAAAGGTGCACACGCACCGATTTTGCAGGTTCCTCCCTAATCCTGACTAAGGCGGAGTCATGAACCAGCTCCTTCTTCTATCACTCCTCTCTCACCAGGTAAGCACCTCGAGACCTGGTACTCAAAGATCTTCCCTAAGAGTACCATCTTGAGCTAGCCTCAAGTCAGCCATGCACCCGAGCATAAGGGAATTCGGCCCTCAGACAGGAGCCTCCAGCCTCCAAGGCAGCGACCCGGGTTGCCCTCAGTCCTTGGACCCCATTCTTTGCTTCAGTTAATAGACACGACGCTTGCTTGCTCAAGTAAAGAGGGTCAGTCCAAGCCTCAGGCTCGGTTTTGGAGTGAGGTCCATAGCCTCCTCAAGATCAAGCAGAAGAAAGGTCTGCAGATTCTGACCAAAGAAGCCCCAAGGTAGTTGAGGTTACCACCTTTGGTGACCTCCTACCTCGTAATCCCTTCTTCCCTCTGTGGATCCTAGAGCCCGAGCCAGTCCAAGAGTATTGCTCGGTGATCACTGCCAAGAAGCCTCGGTCTCAAGACTGTCAAGAACCGGTCCTCACTTGGTCGACGTACAAGGCTTGAGTCCAGTAGGGGCATGTCGAGCCCCTGCAGATCGACTTGCCACACACGACTCGTCAACCCCGGCCGTCCATTACTCCACCTAGCTCTGACCTTCCAGAAGAACCGGTCAGTGTCCTGATGATCAATGAGCCGGACGACTCCTAAGAAGAGCGGATAAATAGGCTTGAGGTAATGATGCAGTCCATCCTCGAAAAAATGGAACGCCTAGAAGCCTCAAAGACCCCTTTTCACCATTAGACTGATTATCCGTCTGGCAAAGACACCATTCCCAGGAAAACTACCCCACCGGTCTCTAAGGATAGCTCTGCCTCCCGCGGGGTTTCCCATACTGACATAGATGCCATGGTGGCCCACAGTCTAGAGAACAAGGTCTCAGGCATACAAGAGGCACCGCTCTACCATAAGCCATACCTTTCATACATCAACCAAGTGCTGTTTCCCCCAAACTATAAAAAAGGGAAGCTCCCCATGTTCCACGGTACTACAACCCCGTACCAGCATACTTCTCACTTCCAAGCAGCCTGTCGAGAGAAGGCGATTGACGGGTGACTCCTCCTTCATTAGTTCATTGAGACTCTCGAAGGGCCAACCTTCTAGTGTTATGCTCGGCTGCCTCCAAACTCGGTGCATACCTGACAGGAAATGGAGCAGTTGTTCAACCAACGCTACTACGAAGTCCAAAAGAACGTGGACACCATCAAGCTCCTCACTCTGACTCAAGGCCTTGGTGAGCCGGTTGACAAGTTCATCGCCCAATGGAGAGAGTTGGCAACCTTTCATGCCACTCCCATGACTGAGAAAGAAGCTGTCCAGTCCTGCATACGAAACATGCTTCTTGAGATCGCCCTGCTGTCGAGGCCTCCAATCCACCTTCCATATCAGAGCTCATCTCCAAAGTAGTTCGTATTGAGAGTCTGTCCAAGCACCATGGCGGATCTCGTCAGCAACCCTCCGGCTCGAACTTCTGCTTCAACAATCGGGGCAACCAGTAAAAAGCGGTGATCAGTGCGGCTGTCACTGTGACTGACACTAACAAAGCCGCCCCTCAAACCTTGGACCTCTCCAAGGCACAAACGTCTCAGTCTGGGGGCAAGCAGCAGTCCTACAATAAGGTCCCGCCCCCTAAAAACATAAAGCGAAGTGACTTCTGGACCCAGCACCAGAACAAGGTGTGTCCTTTTAACAAGGAGTGGGTCTCTGCACTGCTTCGACTACTACTGGAGCAAAACATAATCCAGCTGCCGGAGATCAATACTCCAAGAAAAGCTGGACAAGGGACACATGAGAGGTACTGCTCCTATCACAAGAAAGTAGGCCACCCCACTCAAGACTGCTATAAGCTCAACAACACTATCGAAGCCCTTATTAACATGGGTCAGATAAAGCTTGAAGAGTTAAAGAAAGCATTCGAGGCAACTGAGGATTCTCACATAGTGACAATCCAAGAAGATGAGGGGGCACCCGCTATCCTCCGTGCACTATTTCCCGTAATGCTTTAAGAGGGACACATCATGCCAAAGTCGATGAGGCAGCCCAAGTTACTGCCTCCAAGAACTGAGAACCTTTGGTGTGCGTATCACCTAATACGAGGACATGACGTCAACGAATGCACTGGTTTCCATGAGCTCTTGGCAAAGAAGATGCTGCAATGCCATGAAGCTCATGGTAACTTAGAAGGACACCCTCAAGTCCCTCTTCCACCAGCGCAAGAAGAACTCCCGACGCAAGCCTCGGGAAGCGCTAAGCTAAACCCTCTGTAGGCCCTCTTCTAGACAATGCTCCAACAGGGTCTCGTCACTCTTAAGCCCACCAGGCAACCTAAACCCCTTGCCCAGGGTACGGAAAACATTTGGTGCCCATATCACCAAGTATGGGGCCACTAGCTGAAAGAATGCTCCTGGTTCGAAGCTATAATCACTCAGAAGGTGCAGGAAGGCCACATCATCTGCATCGTTCTCCTAGAGCACTTCCAAGCTGTCACTCCTGTCCAAGAGGAAATCCCACTACAGCTCCCTTATGAGCATACACCGGACCTCTCAGAACCCTTGACCTCTTAGCCCTGAGAAGTCTACCATGGGCAAAATAGGCTCAAATCCCTAAAGCGTGAGGTAGTCCACCAAGCTAGAACTACTCATCAGCCTGATAGGATGAACCAAAAACCTCCTTATGGAGCCAAAAGGAGACGACGAGCACCCAGGTTAGCTCGTCGAAGGAACCATAACCCTTAGCAATCAGTCGAGGAGGAGTTTCTCAGGCCCCTTCCTCCATTGCCAACCTTACAAGACTTCATCTCAGGCGTAGCTCACCTTATCATGTTGGTGAATCAGACGAGCGTCTCTGAGTCATCAACAGCTTGGGAGTCGTCCAATATGGGTGACGACGCTAAAAGCATCCCACAATGGTCAAAGTTAGGGAGAGACCTAAAATACCCCCTATACACATCCAATTCCAGCGACGATGTAAAAAGCTGCCCATAACATCCTAACTCTTATTCTTCTCCCTCCTCTTCTATTTCTTCCATAGGTGTAGCTCTGTAGTGCCCAAACTTTGACCCTCTAAATAGAGAGCTCGGAGGCATCGACCTCAGTAGGTCACAGCAAAAGCGTTGAAGAAAGATGCTGGCCCAGGTGGTTGGATTCTTGACAATCGCTGACGTCCTGTCAACCCAAGCCATAACCAAGCCATCTTCAAGCTCCTCTTCCAAAGAGGCCTCCCACATGGTGCAGATCTTGGAAGTACCATCCAGCACGGGGAAAATGAGCCTAAGATCGAGAAAGAAGCAGGGTCCATAATCTGCTCAAGCTCTTTAGAAAACACTTGAAGTTCTGTCTGCTGCAAATTTGGGCCGGGAAGTTCTAGCCGGGAAACACTGAATGGAAGTTCTGGCTCTCTCTCTCTCTCTCTCTCTCTCTCTCTCTCTCCCTCTCTCTCTTATTAAAACTCTCTTCGAATGTTTTACCCTTCGGTAAAATAGTGAAATGGGGTTTTCCCCTTTTATACTTAGAAGTGCCGCAAACTGCCCCTCACAAGTTTGAAAAGACACTATAGTCCTCATCTTCAGATGACAATAAGACCAGGTCGAGGCGTGTCAAGCCCGAGATCCGAAAGGCGCTATCGTTGTGCACGTTGTCAGGGGCTATCGTCGTGCGCCTTTGTTAAAGGCCATCGCCGTGTGCGTCGTCAGGGGCTGTCGCCGCATGCCTTCATCAAGGGTTATCGTTGCGTTCTTCGTCAAGGATCTAGCATCGTGTGCCTCACCAAGTGGCTAACGTCGCGTGCCCTTTGTCAAGGGCTAATGCCACGAGCGTCAGTTAGAACTTAGTGTAGTGCGCATGCCACAACACTCCCATCTGGACCCTTATCTTGCCTCCCCAGGAAGTTCATTCCCTACACCCCAGTCTCGCTCTTCACGAGTCAAGTCTCCAGTTACAGCTCAATTCCCAAGAGAGTGACTTTTCCTTCTAGTTGCATGACCTTAAACTGCATGGTTCAAACTATATGACCCTAAACTATAGCGACGGTCAAGTTGCATGATCTTAAACTGCATGGTCCAAACTATATGACCCTAAATTGTAGCAGAGGTCTATTTGTACGACCTTAAAACTGCATGGTCCTAGTCAAATGACTTTAAACTGCATAGCCCTGGTCCGAGCTACAACACCTTAAAACTGTAATGCATGTCCTTGTAGTAATACGGTAAACAACGCGACAAATAGTCCATTCACATGACTTTAAATTGTGAAATGGACGCACCCCTTCACCAGGTGTATTCCATCAACATCCCCAGTACAGTTAGGTGTATGCAAAAGAAAAAAGGAGTCATGCTTATCCCTTCAATCCCCAGTGGGTATGTTTCACACCAACACCCCAGTAGGAGTCACACCCTATTGCGACCCACTATCCCTAGTGGGGTTGCATCTGCATTCTGACCTGTCATTCTCAACAGAGTTACATGCATACCATTACTCATCATTCTCAGGGAGTCACACTTACTCTCTTAATCCCCCGTGAAGTCTGATTTCACTCCACCATCTTCATCTAAATCTTGTGTATAACCTCAACTATCTTTATCCCCAAGGAGTCAGATTGCTATCCACGGACCTATTCCCCATGCAGCTTCACCTACATGGCGAGCCACACAATAGTCCATGCTGCATGACCTTAAACTACACAGCTGTGGTCCGCGCTACATGACCTTAAATTGCACAACCGTGGTCCATGCTGCATGACCTTAAACTGCACAGCCGTGGTCTGTGCTGCATGACCTTACACTGCACAGCCTTGGTCCTAGCCTGATCACGCTAAACTGCATAGGTATGGTCCGTCATGTATGACCTTAAACTACATAGCCTTGGTCCTAGCCGCATGATCCTAACCTGTACTACCGTGGTTCATGCTGCATGACCTTAAACTGCACAACCGTGGTCCATGCTGCGCCTTAAACTGCATAGTTGTGGTCCGCGCTGCATGACCTGAAACCGCACAATCATGGTCTAGTTACATGACCTTAAACTGCACATCCATGGTCTGTGCCACATGATCGTAAACTGCACAGCCGTGGTCCAGCTGCATGACCCTAAACTGCACAGCCATGGTTCAAATTATATGACCTTAAACTGTAGCGGAGGTCTAGTCGCACGACCTTAAACTACCTAGTCCTAACTGCATGACTTTAAACTGCATAGCCACAATCTTAACTATATGACCATAAACCATAGTCTACGTCCTAGCTGCATGACATTAAAATTCTTAGCATCAGGGTCCAAACTATATGACCTTAAACTGTGGCGGAGGTCTAGTTGCCCGACCTTAAACTGGCTGGTCCTAGTTGTATGACTTTAAATTGCGTAACCACTGTCCAAGCTATATAACCTTCAACCATAGTGCACATCCTAGCCACATGATGTTAAACTGCTTTGCACAGGTCCCGGAGGCACGACCTTAAACTTGCCCCCACATACGCTCATACCCCCTTTTACGTGCATTTTCATGCACACTTTTCCTAACCGACCCATTCGTGTGCGCGCACCACCTTCATTGCTTCCCCAGTGAACCCATTCACTTCACTACCACTATTTATCATTCTCCAGTGAGTCTCACCCATTATCACAAAACGGCGAGTCATCTCGCGACCAATACTCGTCGTCAACTAGTGGGTCACCACTTTTCACCCACCTTTCATACATATTCCATCTTTCATGGGCAGCCTCGTACCATCTCTCCAAAGTGAATCAACACCACCATCATACTCACTCCATGGCCTCCACAGACAGCCATTCAGCATTACTATGGTTTAGCTGTATGACCCTAAACTATAGTGCATGTCTTGGCTACATGATGTTAAAAGGCTCGCACAGGTCTCGAAGGCATGATTCTAAACACACCTTCACAAAAAATGGGCTTGGTGTACACCTGGACAAGGGAACGCCATGAGTAAAAATGACGGATGGGCATGGTCACGAAACCATGAGTAAAAGAGTTATGTGAAAACAAAAACCCAAGCATGGTGAAAACCCCAAAAGGGCATTGTGACAAAAAATGGATGAAAAGGGTGGACAAAGCTGCAAGGTCATGGGTAAAAGAGTCAAAAAACAAAGGAAGTTGGTGAAAACCGTCTTCACGATGTCACTTCCCCTGTTCAAGTGAAAACCCGCAAAAGGGCACTTGGACCAACAAAACAGGTTGACAGAGCACCATAGCCTCAGCCAATACCCAATTTCCAAACAATCATAATTCTGCTTGGTAAGGTCTACCTAAAATCCTCAAGTGTCAGCATCCAATCACAACACAAAATGACTCATCTGGGAGTGAGAGCCTCATACGATCTCCCACGTTTCACCTCCAAAAACAACAAGAGTATTTGTGGGTGAGGATGTTGACTGAAAGATCCCTCCAAAATGCTAAAAGACCATCACGAAGGCATGAAACTGACAAAGCCAGGGCCTAACCTGCCAGAGACTTCAGGGTAATGTCTCTCCATAATATCGCCTCACCTAAAACCTTCCTAAGCCGATAGGCCCAAATTTTCGGGATAGGTTGCTAAAAAGCCCTCTATTGGACCCAACAGGATGGGGCCCACGAGGCCGCCTCGTCAAAATTCCCCTCTAGTCGGCAGGCCCAGACTTTCGAGATAGGTCAGAAGCCCCTGACTGGCCCCTGCTGGACGAGACTCACAGAGATACCCTGATCATCAAAAGCAAACCTGGTGTAGTAGCGAACAATGCCGACCAAAGGTTCATAGCATTTGGCCTCCAGATAGGACTGATTCTGACCAATGAGGTCCTTACAAAATCCTCAAGCTGTCATAGAAAATAGTCCCTCAAGGGTGAGGACTTCAACATGATCCCTCAAAAGGCTCTTCTCCCCCTAAAGTCTCCACAGGTGGACCCGAACATTGCGTCAAAACGTTCGAGCACCTTAGTTACAACATTGGCTGAATCTCCTCAGCATCATGTAGTCATGTGGCTAGCCACTGGAAATTTCTTGAATGATTCTACTTCTCACTTCTCTCGAAGCACAACATTTGGCGGGGCATGCTATTGGAAGACATTTTTATCATCATGGGTCCCCATTCAATAAAGCTTAACAAACAGTAGAAATTTTGACAGTCTCATAATATCCCCAGAATCGGCCAAGATCTTAATAGGGACTCTCAAAAGTTTCCTGTCAAGTTTTGTCGCATTTTGACATGTCTAACGCAGCTCAGACTAAGAGACAGTTTCGACAAAATCAGTCTCTTGCGCCCTGAAATAGACCCTATAACTAAATCTATATTTTTAGTTTCTCAATTTGCTGTGAGACCATCACCATTGGATTTGAAATGGTTGAAAACCTCTTGGGGTGAAATTTCAACTTGAACGGACATTCCAGGAAGAGCGAAATAGGAGGAGCCGCTCACTATTCCCTTGCGGCCACGACCAGTAAATTTCGATGCTCATATCTCACCCATATCAAGTTGGATCACACCCAAACTTGATGGAACGTATTCGTCTCGTCAAGACGAGCGTTTTGATATGTTGCACACCTCATGACGACGCTCGAGAGTGAAGAAAAGCTTGAGAGAAGTTGCTGATATGTGAAGACAGTACAAGAAAATCAGCAGCATTGTGCCTTGCGCGAGCAACCAAATCACGCCACTCGTGAACCCGATCGACGTGAAACCAATTCCATCGTGTGCGTAAGGACTAGGGCTATTGGTTAGGTGCCTCAATCTCACCCTCCCGATATAGGTGATCGGGTGGCACGTGTCACGAGTCTCTGGTGGACTCGGGACATGAGATCGCTCTCTCAGAACCTTGTTCAAGGGCAAGGGCAGGTATACCAACCAATGAGAGAGGAATTTAGGTGGGTCCGAAACTTACTCGAGCTGGCTCGCGTGGGCGCCCTTTAGATCACGAAGAAGGCCCCCCCAGCTGCTTGAGCTGGTTCGAAATTGTCCCCCTTGACTTGTTATCCTTCTATTTTTTTGCACAACACTTCTACAGTTAATTTGTCAGACAAGTGGGTCGAAAAAGGAACCACCCTTGTCTTGGGGTAATACACGTTCATGGGAGAAGGTGATGCAGTGCAAGGTTAGACGAAAGGTAGAAAGGAGAAGAGAGCTTGACGGTAGGGTGAGACTAGCATGACGACCAGAAGTTGCCGACTTGGAGTGGTAGCAAGACGAGCATGGTTCAAGGACCTGCAGGGCGGCAATACTACTTGAAACCGAGGTCGAGGCGACGGTGCTAATATATGCCCACCTTTAGCCAAGTGAGAAGAGAAAGAGGTAGAGAGAAAAGGATGAGACGATGAAGAGAAGGGGAAAGCCGAACGTCGATAGACATCGCGATGGGCAATGCAAGGAGGCGGTGCATCCCTTGTGGACGACGCTAGCTCTTGACAAGGTACACGACGATGGTTTCTCCTAGGTTGCACGGCGATAAGCGTGGGACACAGGGGGACTGACTATAAGCACTGAATGCGCAGAGGAATCTCACTGACGGCGGTGGGTATTGTTAGGGCCTCTAGCGGGAGGCGATGGGTATCGCCGTCTATGTTAGATGCGCGGCAGAGAAAGACTCCTGCAGGCGGCAACACACTTCGCCGTCTAGATTCTTCACCGAGACGTCACAGGTATGTCTGTGGGCGGCGATGGGTAGCACCGTATACAAACTTCACTGAGAGAAAGAGACAACGAGAAGGAGGGGAGGGAGACCCACGCATGGTGCTACCATTGCCATGCGTGACTTGTGTGACTAAGGGAGAGGCATGCATGGCACTGTCACTGCCGTGCACGACCTCCACGAGGGACTCAGACGAAGAAGAGGGAAGAGGGAGGGGAAAAGGAAGAAAGAATAATAAAATAAAAAGAAGAGAGAGAAGATTTACCTCAACCTTAGGGGTACTGATCAAAATTTTCTCTCACCTCACACTCTCTCAAGCGTAACATCACAATTGTAAGAAAGAGAAACTTGTATTAAGTGAAAACTCTTTGATGTGTATGTGTATGCCTTCTCCCCTTTTTCTGCATACAATGGTGGTACGTATATATAAAAGTGTGCCCCAAACATGGGTGGATGATCAAAAGTAACCTTAATTACTGAAAATTAAGATTAAATTGATTTAAAAGAAATTAGAAAATGGGGTGCAAAATGAGAGATTTGCCCCTTCCTAACAAGTTGTGGAATTCCATAATAATCCCTGTGTTGCCCTAAGACTTGCGTGTTCTTGCATGGCTGATCCGTGGTCATTCTGATGCTCGATTGATCGTAAGATGATTATTTTCTTGTAGGGCTCAACATGATGATCTATTTGATACCAACTTCAAGCCACAGATCGTATTTTTGGTGCACAATCATGTGACTTGAATTTCGAGTAGATCATGAAACTTCGAATCGATAGTGTGTTCGTTCCTTAACATTTTCCTGTGTTTTCTTCACTGAATCACACTGAGCTTGCCACTACGATCATAGGGCACCAAACGCAGCTTGATCATGTGGTCGAACAAAGATTTTGCAAGTTTGGAATTTTGACCGGAATCAAGGATTTCGGCAACAAAATTTGCAATCTGTTCGTCGGCTTCGTGTGTAGAACCAACCGTTCACATGTACGGTGTTCGGATCAAAAAATTGCCCGAGACCTTACGCTCGTAATGAAATTAGTCTCGCGTCGATCGGGCTCGCAAGCGGCGTGATTTGATCGCTCGAGCGAGGCATGATGTTGCTGAATTTCTTGCATTTTCTTCATGGATCAGCAACTTCTCTATAGCTTTTATTCACACTCGGGTATCGCCAAGGGGCGTGCCACATATCGAATCCCTCGTCTTGACTAGATGAACTTTCTCACCAAATTTGAGCCCGATCCGAAGTGGGACGGCCGAGATATGAACATTGAATGTCACTGGTTGTGACTGTCCCTTTAATAGTGTAGTGTTGCAGGATGGCCGCACGGGAATAGCGTGTGGCTCCTTTGATTCACTCTTTCACCTATAACTACTTCCTGGAGTGTCCGTTAGGACTGAAACTTGATCCTTGAGGGTTTTCACCATGCCAGATCTAATGGTGGTAGTCCCATAACAATTTGAGATGTTGAATATGTAGCTCTAGTTATGGGCCGTTTCAGGGTGATAGAGCCGATTCTGTCGAAACTGTTTCTCAGTCTGCACTGCCTTAGATATATCGAAATGCAACAAAAATTGACAAGAGACTTTTAAGAGACCTCATTAAGATCTTGACTAGTTTTGGGGCTGTTATGAGACTGTCGAAAGTTCCACTATTTGCTAGGTCTTTATTGAGCGAGGGCCTCATGGTGATGAAAAATACCTTCCAATAGAATGCCCCACCAAATCTTGTGCTTCAATAGAATCGTGAAGTGCAATCATTTGGGAAGTTTGAGGGATTTTCGTAGAGTCCACAGCCTCAAGAGGCTATTTGTGGTTCTGGAGCATGAGGCCTTTGTCAGGACCTATTCGTACAGATCCTGGCCTTTTTTGAAGGTAAAATGCTACGAACCTCTGGTTGGCACTGCTGCTACACCAGGTTTTCCTTTGATATCTAGGGTATCCTTGTAGGTCCTGTCTAACAGAGTCTAGTCAGGGGCTTCTGGTTCTCTTGAAAGTCTGGTCCCCTGCTGACTAGAGGGCTTTGGCGAGGCGTACCCTGAATCCTGTGGCAACCTTAGCCTTGTCAGTCTCTTGCCTTCGTAATGGCCCTTAGTATTTCTGTAGGGATCTTTTCTTCATCATCCGCACCCTCAAGGACTCTCTGTGGTTCTGGAGCATGAGGCCTTTGTCAGGACCTCGTACAGAACCAAGCCTTTTTTGAAGGCCAAATGCTACAAACCTTTAGTCGGCACTGCTGCTACACCAGATTTGCCTTTGATGTGCAAGGTATCCTTGTAGGTCCCGTCTAGCGGAGTCCAGTCGGGGGCTTTTGGCCAGTCTGAAGTCTGGTAACCTGCTAGCTAGAGGGCCTTGACGAGACGTACCCTGAATCCTTTGGCAACCCTGGCCTTGTCAGTCTCTTACCTTTTGTAATGGACCTTAGCATTTCTGAAGGGATCTTTTCGTCATCTTCCTCACCCTCAAGGCCTCTCTGTGGTTCTAGAGCATGAGACCTTTGTCAAGACCTCCTCGTATAGAACCATGCCTTTTTTGAAGACCAAATGCTACGAACCTCTGGTCGGCACTGCTGCTACACTAGGTTTGCCTTTGATGTGTAGGGTATCCCTGTAGGTCCCATCTAGCGGAGTCCAGTTGGGGGCTTCTGACTTGCCTGAAAGTCTGGTCCCTTGCTGGCTAGAGGGCTTTGGCGAGACGTACCCTGAATCCTGTGGCAACCCTGGCCTTGTCAATCTCTTACCTTCGTAATGGCCCTTAGCATTTCTGAAGGGATCTTTTCGTCATCGTCCTCACCCTCAAGGACTCTGGTTGTTGCTGAATTGGTATGAGGCTCTCACTCCCCGACGAGTCGTTGAAACTTGGGAGATCTTGTGAGGATTTCATTCCCTGACGAGCCGTGGAAACTGGGGAGATCTTGTGAGGCTCTCACTCCCTGACGAGCCATGATTGCTGGGGTGTCGGCTGAGACTGTGGAAATGCGTCAACCTGTTTTGTCGGTCCAAGCATCCTTTCATGGGTTTTCACTTGGACAGGGGAAGTGGCGCCGTGAAGATGGTTTTCACCATCTTCCGTTATTTTCGGGCTCTTTTACCCATGACTTTGTGGTCATGTCCACCCCTTTCATCCATTTTTTCTCATAGTGCCCTTTTTGGGTTTTCACCTTGCTTGGGTTTATTTTTCGATGAAACTCTCTTACTCATGGTTTCGTTACCATGCCCGTCAATCATTTTTACTCACGGCGTTCCCTTGTCTAGGTGTACACCATGCCCCTTTTTTGAGAGAAGGCATGTTTTAAGGTCGTGCCTTCGAGACCTATGCGAAGCCTTTTAACGTCATGCAACTAGGATGTGTACTATAGTTTTAGGGTCATACAGTTGGACTATAGCAATAAGGAGTGGAAGTCTGTAGAGGTCATAGAGTGAGTCTGGGGGTGACTTTGACTCATTTGGGAAGGTGATAGAGAGTTGATTGGATGGTAGGTGAAAAGTGGTGGCCCATTAGCTAGCAGCGAGATGTCTTGTCGTTTGGTGAGCATGGGTGAGACTTTGGGGAATGAGATGAAAGATGGTGAACACGAATGGGCTGGTTAGGGAAGACGTACGTGGCGATGCATGTAAAGGGTGTCTATGCGTACATAGACTCACTGGAGAGGTAATGAAAGTGGTGTAGGTGGTCCACACACACGAATGGGCTAACTGGGAAAGACGTGTGTGGTGATGCACATAAAGGGTGGGTGAGCTTAGGTAGGCTCACTGGAGAGAAGAAGAAGAGGGTATGCACGAACCAATGGGTCGATTAGTGAAGACGTGTATGGCGATGCATGCAAAAAGGGAGGTGTGCGAGCACATGGGGCGTCTTGAAGGTCGTGCCTCCTAGACCTAGGCGAAGCAGTTTAGCGTCATGCGACTAGGACATGCACTATGGTTTAAGGTCATATAGCTTGGACCGTGGTTATGTAGTTTAAAGTCATGGAACTGGGATCGTATAGTTTAAGGTCGTGCAACTAGACCTTTGCTACAATTTATGGTCGTATAGTTTGGACCGTGGCTATGTAGTTTAAGGTCATGCAACATGGATCGTGTACGACTCGCCATGTCAGTAAGGTTGCATGGGGGAAGGTATGTGGATAGCAATCTGACGCCCTGGGGATAAAGATAGTTATGGCTATCCACATGTGAAGAGATGTAAACGGAGGTGGTGACCCTACGAGGAGTAGTTAATGGGAAAGGTTTCATTGGCGATTAGGAGGGCTAGTATGACTCCATGGGGATAATGAATATCGGTGTGCATAGAACTCTGAGAGCCAGGGCATGGATGAACCCCCCCGTGAGTTGAAGGAAGGATGTCTCTAACTCTCTGAAGATGATGGGATGAGTACAACCCTTACATGCATCTAACCCCAATGGTGGTCCAGTTGGAGTTATGCGTATAGATCATTCGGCGCGCTACGTGTTACAGCTTTAGGGTCTTGTAGCTCTGACTATGGCTGTGCAGTTTAAAGTCATATAGCTAGGACCATGTAGTTTGTGGTCATGCAACTAGACCTTCACTACAGTTTCAAGGTCATATAGTTTGGACCATGGTGCTAAGCCTTTTAATGTCATGCGACCAGGACGTGCACTATGGTTTAAGGTCACATAGCTCGACCATGGTCATAAGTTTAAAGTCATGTGACAAGGACTTTGCAGTTTGAGGTCGTGCAACTAGACCTCTGCTATAGTTTAAGGGCATACAGTTCGGACCGTGGCCATACAGTTTAGAGTCGTGAAACAAGGACTATGGCGATGAATTTTAAGGTCATGCAGTGCAAACCATGACGATGCAGTTTAAGGTCATGCAGCGTGGACCACAGCGATGCCGCTTGAGGTCATGCAGTGCGGACCTTGGCTATGCAGTTTAAAGTCATACAGCTAGGACCATGACGATGCAGTTTAAGGTCATGCAGTGTGGACCATGGCGATGCAGTTTAAGGTCATGCAGCATGGAGCATGGCAATGCAGCTTATAGTCATACAGTGTGGACTATGGCGATGCAGTTTAAAGTCATACAGTGTTGACTATGGCGATGGAGTTTAAGGTCATATAGCATGGACCATGGCGATGCAGTTTAAGGTCATGTAGCATGGACCATGGCGATGCAGCTTATGGTCATACAGTGTGGACCATGGCGATGCAGTTTAAGGTCATACAGTGTGGACCATGGCGATGCAGTTTAAGGTCATGCAACATGGACCATCGCTGTGCAGTTTAAAGTCATGTAACGCAAACCATGGTGATGCAGTTTAAGGTCATGCAGCGTGGACCATGGCTGTGCAGTTTAAAGTCATGCAGCATGGATCATGGCTGTGCAGTTTAAATTTATGTAGCACGGACTATGGCGATGCATTTTAAGGTCATGCAGTGCAGACCATAAAGATTGAGGGAATAGATCCATTACCAGAAATCGGGCTCGCTGAGGGACGAGGTTGTGGTATAGATAATGAACTTCCTGAGGGTATGGGACGATGGTTCGGTGGGGAGCACCAGGGCTTGCGTATGACGCTAAGTGCAACATTAGGCCCGGATGATGGCGTCAGGTCCCTTGGTGAAGCTCGCGGCACTAGCCCTTGGCTAGATGTAGGGCGGTAACTCCTTGACGGGGCGTGCAGCAATAGCCTCCTGACGAAGCGTTCGGTGGTAGTCCCTAGACGAGACGCATGGCGACAACCTTCGAACAAAGCATGTGGCGCTAGTCCCCTTGACAAAGTCTTGACGAGGCACGCGATGATGCTGCTTTTGGTCTTGGGCTTGGTTGCCCCGGCCCTGCCTTATCACCATCAAGAGCTAGGGACTGGAGCGTCATTTTGAGTTTGTCGGGGGCAGTCTCTGGTACTGCAGGGTATAAAAGGGGAAGAATCCCCACGTTACTATTTTACCCAAGGGTAAAACAGTAGAAGGGGTTTATAGAGAGAGAGAGAGAGAGAGAGAGAGAGAGAGAGAGAGAGAGAGAGAGAGAGAGAGAGAGAGAGAGAGAGAGAGAGAGAGAGAGAGAGAGAG
>NW_006499092.1:1053058-1076602 GCF_000471905.2 Amborella trichopoda
GAGAGAGAGAGAGAGAGTCAAAACTCTTGACGAGGGTTTTCCAACAAGCACTTCCTGGCCAGAACTTGTAGAGAAAGGTCCTTCGGGATTTTTTGGCGAACTTCAGGAGATGTGAATCTTCGTAGCATACCTTCGAATAGTTTTCGGCTAACATCGAAGCTTTTTGAGCATGGAAGAGGAACTCTCGGGGCCTTGACATAATTTACAGATGTGCCCTGCTGGAGTTCGAGTGCTTCTCCGGTCGTTCTACTGCTGAGGGGGAGGTCGCAAAGAGCTCAGAGGGCTTTACCAGCTCTCTGGTTGTCGGAAGAGAAGGAGAAGGAGATGTATTGAGTTCACCAAAATTTTAGCAAAATTCCTGTGAGGTTTGGTGGACTATTGAAGTGGGAAACCGGGGAGAAGGGCAATCCGCAGGGTCACAGGGGAGCTTTTGGGGATTTTTGGTGGTTTTCACTAACTCTAATGACAAGCAGAACGTGGGAGAGGGTTTTCCCAGTGGACGGGAGTGGATTCCTGACGAGCAGAAGAAGCGCCAGTGGGAAATCGAAGGGTTGGGAGACTGTAATGGTTGAGGAGGTGAGGAGTTGTGGGACAGTGATCTGTCACTATCCGCACAAGTGGTGACATGCCACGCCGCAAGTGTCAAGCTGTGTGTCTGGATTTCAAGGGCCGCACGTGCAACGCATGTTGACGGCTGGAGTGAGACATTAATGCACCTTGGTTCGTGGGACATCGACAGTCCTTGATTGATCATGTGATGACGATTCCCTCCTGGTGGCAGACTGCAATAATCTTGCCTTTGAATGTGAGACGACGATATTTGGTGCCCCACTGACACATGTCTTCTTAAAAATCAGTCGAGGCTTCTAAAGCTTTCGGGAGACAAGCTTCTTCAAGCAGGGACCTCACAGTTATTGAGGACAAAGAGCCTCTTATTACTGGGAATGAAGCGCATCCCTTTCCTAAACCTCCTGTCTCCGGAGGTGAGAGCGAGTATGATCTGATAATTATGGGCAACCGGGTGATTCCCCTTGCAACCTTGAGAGAGGGACTTATGTTTCCTGTTCGAACATCATATACGTGGCTTTTGTAGTCACCTCCTTTTCAGGACAAGTTATTCATCCTCTTATTTGGCGCATTCGGGGAGGCTTTGTTGTTTCGCATGCTGTGATGCCTTTCCCTGCACAAATCACCAGGCTCAACCGTCGTAATGTCATTACAGACAACGGACGCGATCTTCTTAGAGCCGCTTATCAACTCTTCAGCCGAGCTTCTCTCTTTGAGCTGATCATGTTCCCTTCTTTAGCAAAGAGGCTGATAGACAACCTCTTAGATTTCGATGTTCCTTACGTGGACTTGTTCAAAATGAAAGTGATTGAGATGGTTCGATAAGCTAGGGAAGTTATGTGTTTAGAAGAGTCAGCTTTTATTGAGGAATATCCCTCCATCAGACCTCTACTGAGGTTATTTCCCGGGCCTTTGACTGTTACAGGTTCTACGGTAGCACACTTGGGAAACCTTAGAACTAGTTTGTTCATGCGTTAGTTCATTCACTCAGATTTCGAGATTTGTCCCTCGAAAGTTCCTTCGATATATAAAGAGGTCACCTGTTTTGAAAATCAGGAGGACATGACGATTCTTGAAAGTAACATTGGTGATTTGGAGGTGGGAAATGACCCATTTTCGCCTCAGCTGGAGCATGGGGAATATCCTTCTTTGGTTAGAAAGTTTGCACTCCTCAAGGCGGCAGCTTTGAAAGACAGGATCAAATGGGCGCAGCCGGACCATTACAGGCTTAGCTTTGAGATTTGAGCGGATATTTCTATTTTTAATTCTTCACCCAAATTGCTGACACTAATGACAGAATCCCCTCTTTTTGCCTTTTCGCTAATATTTGTAACATCCTCTGATTGATGAATGAAGTGACTCTTTTTTCTTCCATGTGAATGGCATGTCTTTTGTTCCTTCCCTTTTCTTTTGTTTCACTGCTTCCGCCCTTTCACGGTTTGAGTTGAAAAAGAATAGCTCACTCTGTGCTTCATCTTGTGGCAGCCTACTGTGGCTTCAAGGAACTCGAACGGGGGAGCAGTTGCTTCCTCACCCTTGAGTGCTTGATTGGAGAGGGGCTCGTAATTCATGGTTCTCATGATTTGATGAGCCTGCTCACTATAAATGCTCCAGTTTGGGGGAGCTATGGATTCGATTCGAGGTACATTGCTTTTGAGTTCGTCGTAAGTCTTGGTCTCGGGGACTAAGTGTTTTGAAGAGACGTGCATAGTCTTCAATTGATTCTAGAGGCTACACACCTCGCTTCTCAACATTATCATGGGGTCTTGTTTTTTAAGCCTGAGGGCAGACTCTTGTCCGCCTGTACTTCTTCGACAACCCCAGAGAAGTGTAAGTCCTTCTTTTAGCTATCGGCTATCCCCTTGTTCAGGGAGGACCGAACCTAAGCACCTTCCATGGCGGTTGGTGCGTCAAATCTATCTCTAAAAGGGCTATGGGAACATGTAGAACCTTTTTGCCGGTCTGATGTGTAGGTGACCTAAGGTGTTGAAAGGTTCACCTCTGGGCCTCCTCAAGCTCAGGGGCTACTTCTGACTCGTCGTTTTGTTCTGAAGAATTAGAAGTAGAGGGAGAGGATACCATGACCTCGGAGAGGTGGCAAGGTATACTTGGGTGGATAGGGGTCAAAGGGAGGATCTTGCCTTATCTTTCCTCTTCTTTGAACATGTCTATAATCATTCGTCTTAGATCCTCAACGTCGTCACGAGACGAAGGTCCCATCTCTCTCACAGACTTTCGATCGTCATCTGTTGACTTTTTGATGCGTGAAGGTCTGTGAAATAGTACTTGGTGTCGGCGTAGTGAGTCTCAGCTACGGGGAACGATCTTTTGTCACCATAGATTGTGTGTTGTCTTCCATCTCGGCTGTACTTGAAACGTTGGTGGAGCATAGAAGGAACCACCCCTTGATCATGAAGCCAAGAATGACCAAGTAGGACTTTGTAAGAGATATCGGTGTCGATTACATGAAACTAATCATTGAGGTCACCGATCTTGAGGCGGAGGTGCACTATGCCGGCTGGCTTTTCTCCTAACTGATTGAACCCTTACACAGTGATGTGGGTAGGAGTGAGGTCAACAGATCCTAATCCCTGTCAAGTGAGAATCCTTCTTGGGATTAGGTTAACTACTGACCCTCCGTCTAGTATGATCCGATTGAGAGGGTAAGCGTGCAGTTCACAATTCATGAAGAGGGGGTGATTATGGAATTTGCCTCCCAGCTGAAGGTCATCTTCGAAAAAGGAGATTGCCAGGCACATGCTTAGAATGGCTGGGTCAATCTCGATGGGTTCCACCTCAGTCTCGTACACCTCTGGGTTAGAGAGTGCTTGGACCAAAGCCATGCGATAGTCTCTAGACAGTAAGAGGGCATCATAGATGCAAAAAAGGGCTAGAAGCTTTCTCAAGTTCTCAATTACATCGTATTTTACTTTATCCTCATTTGTCTTCTGTGTTCATGATCTAGTCACTGACGTAGGTGGCACGGTAGGTTTAGGAATAGGTTTTGGTTGAGTCTTATTTTGTGACACTGGCTGACTTTACCGTTCAGCCGGTGTGGTCTGGGTCGATGGGGCAGTAATAGGAATTTATACTTGGGATGTAGAATTTTGAATTTTAGGTTTAGGGGAAAGTGAATGATTAGGAAATTTGAGGACCTTGAACTTTTGAGGTGTGGACTGTAGCTTCTTTCCCGATCTTAGACCCATTTACTCTGTGTTGACTGGTACTTCCAAGATTTGCACCATGTGGGAGGCTTCATGGGAGCAGAAGCTCAGAGATTGCTCGGTTTTGGCTTAGGTTGCCAGGGCGTCGACGGTTGTCGAGAATCTTGCCGCTTGGGCCAGCATTTCTTCGAGGCATTCTTGCTGCGGCGTGGTGAGGCTGATGTCTCCGAACTCCCGGTTTAAAGAGTCAAAGTCTGGGCATCACCGAGTGGTACCTGTAGAAGAAATAGAGGAGGGGGAAGGAGAAGAAGGTTAGAACGTTCCAGGCAGCTTTTGTCGTCATCACCAGAGTTGGACGTTTGCAGGGGGTATTTAAGGTCTTGCCTTGGCTTTGACCGTTGTGGAGTGCTTTTAACGTCATCACCTATTTTGGCCGGCTCCTGTGATATTGATGACTCTGGGCCGTCTGTCTGATTGGATGATAAGATGAGGCGAGCTGTGCCTGGGATGAAGTCCCGCAAGGTCGGTAGCGGAGGAAGGGGTCTGAGGAATTATTCATCGGCTGACGATTGAGGAAGATGATTCCTTCGACACGCCGACCTAGGTGTTCGCTGTCCTCTTCAGGATCCCCAAGGGGGTGTTTGGACCGCCCTATCAGGCTGACGAGATGCGATAGCCTGGCGGACTGCCTAGCATTTAAGGGACTTGAGCCTGCTTCGCCCATGGTAGACTTCCTAGGGCTGAGAGATCGAAGGCACTGAGGAGTCCAGTGCACATTCATGAGGGGCTTGCAGCATGGCTTCTCCTTGAGTAGGAGTGAGGGCTTGGACGTGTTCTGGAAGAATCGCCCAGTCGATGCGACATTGCTGGACTTTCTCTGCCATTATGGCCTCGAACCCGGAGTAGTCATTGAGTTCATGACCCCACACTTGGTGATAGGGGCATCGTATTTTTTTCATGCCCCGGGCGAGGCATCTCGACTGCCTAGAAGACCTAGGGGTGACGAGACCCTAGTGTCGCATAGCTTCGTAAAGGGCCTAGAGGGGTTCTTGCTCGGCGCTTCCCTGGGCCTGCGTTGGGAGGTCTTCTTGTGCAGGCGGGAGAGGGACTCGAGGGTGTCTTGCTGGATCGCCTTGAACTTCCTATCACTGCTGGATCTTTTGGCCAAGAGCTTATGAAAGGCAGTGCACTCACTAATGTCATGGCCTCGTATCCGGTGATATGCACACTAGAGGTTCTCAGTCCCTAGAGGCAGGAACTTAGGCTGCCTTGTCGGCTTTGGGGTGGCCATTCCTTCTTCGAGCATTATGGAGAAGAATGCATGAAGGATGGCGGGTGCCTTGTCATCTTCTTGGATTGTGATTATGTGAGATGCCTCAGTTGCCCCAAATTCCTTTTTCAATTCTTCGAGCTTTATCAGACCCTTGTTGATAAGGGCTTCGATAGTGTCATTGATCTTATAGCAGTCATGATTGGGGTGGCAGACCCTCCTGTGATAGGCGTAGTATTTCTCATTTGCCTCTTGCCCAGCCAACTCCACAGTATTCACGTCCGCCAACTGTATCATGTTTTGTTCTAGCAACAGTCGAAGCAGTGCGGGTGTCCACTCTGTGTCGAAGGGATAAGCCTTATTCTGGTGCTAGGCCAAGTAGTTGCTTCGCCTAGAGTTTTTAGGAGGCAGAACGTTGTTGTAGGCCTACTGCTTGCCCCTGGCCAGAGATGCTTATGCCTTGGAGAGGTTCAGGGTTTGAGAAGCCGAACATTTGGTGTCAGCCACGGTGATGGCCGCGTTGATTGCTGCCTTTTGATTGCCCTGACCGCTGGGGCATGAGTTTGAGCTGGCAGGTTGTTGACGGCTGTTGCCATGCTTGAACAATCCCTCAATACGAACTTCCTTAGCGATGAGCTCTGACATGGAGGGTGGATTGGATGCCTCAAAATGTAGGGCAATCTCAGGAAGCATGTTTTTGTATGCAGGTCTGGACTGCTTCCTTCTCGGTCATGGGAGTGGTGTGAAAGGTCACCAACTCTCTCCATCGGGTGATGAATTTATCAACTAGCTCACCAGGGTCTTGCATCAACATGAGGAGCTCGATGGTTTCTATGCTCCTCTAGACTTCGTAGTAGAGTTGGTAGAACAACAGCTTAATTTCTTGCAAAGTGTTTACCGAGTTTGGCGGCAACCGCGCATACCACTGGAAGGCTGGTCCTTCGAGAGTTTCGACGAACTGGCGGAGGAGAAGATGTCTGTCAGTTTCCGTCTCCCGAAAGGCCACTTGAAAGTGGGCCGTATGCACCATTGTACAGGGGGAGTTTTCCTTTTTGGTAGTTCGAGTGAAACGACACTTGGTCAATGTACGAAGGATATGGCTTTTGGTAGAGTGGCGTCTCCTGCATGCCCAGGACCTTGTTCTTGAGGCTATGGGTCACCATAGCATCTATGTCAGTTTCGGAGACCCCACGAGAAGAGGAGCTGTCATGAGAGACCGGTGGGGGAGACTGTCTGGGAGCTGTGTCCTCATTGGTCGGGGAGTCAAGCATAGAACGGGCGCGGGAGCCTCTAGGCGCTCCATATTTTCAAGGATGGCTTGCATCATTTCCTCAAACTTATTCATCCACTCCTCCTAAGTATCATTTGGGTCATTGATCACCATGACACTAACCGTTTCCTCTGGGAGGTTAGAGTCAGGTGATGTAGTGGGCTGTCAAGGCTGGCGAGTCACGCACGGTAAGTCAGTTTTGAGGGGCTCAGCTTACCACGACTGGACACGGGCTTTGTATGCCGATCTTGTGAGGACCAGTTCTTGACGGTCTTGGGACCGTGGCTTCTGGGTGGTAATCACCGAACAATACTCCTGAACTTGCTTAGGTTCCGGAGTTTGAAGAGGGAAGAAGAGATTATAAGGCAGGAGGTCATCAGGGGTGTCGACTTCGCCTGCCTTGGAGGCTTCTCTAGTCAGGATCTGAAGGTCTCTCTTTTGCTTCATTCTGAGGCAGCTGTGGACCTCATTCCAGAACCAAGCCTGAGACTTGGACTACCCCGTTTTCTTTGAACAGGCAAGGGCCATGTCTATGAGTTTAAACAGGGAGTGGGGCCCAAGGATGGAGCGCAGCTTGGGTTCTTGTTTTGGAGGCTGGAGGCCTCTGTCTGACATGGAGCCATTGCCCTGAGTTCCCTTGTGAGGTCAGGGTGTTCGGATGACCCAGGGCTGGCTCAAGATGGCGCTCTTAGGAAAGACCTTTGAGTATCAGAGCACGAGGTGCTTGCCTGGTGTCGGGATAGAGACAGAGGAAAAAGGGGCCGGTTCATGACTCTGCCTGAGTCTGGCTTCGAAAGGGACCTATGAAGATGGTGCACACGCACCTTTAGGGTTAGCCTTCTGGGTGACTTGGGGGTTAGCCCAGGCCCGGGCCAGGTCAATGGGTTCGACCTATGGAGGCCGAGACCCACGAGCTTGTGTTTGTGAGGGACGAGGCGGGAGCTTGTCTCTCATAAGGTGAAGCTGAAGCTGTGTATGTGGAGGGAAGACAGAGCTGTCGATCCTCCTGTGCTCGAGGTGGCATAGAGCTAGCACTGCCCTGAGCTGTGGAAACGAATGCATGGCACATGTAGGGTTCAACTCGAGACGCCTAGTCTTGGATGTGAGCTGAAGGCAACACGAGGGTGGCCCTGAGGTGTGGCTCGAGTGGATAGACCATGAGCCTTCGAGTGTGTACGAGGGGTGAAGACCTCAGGGGCTCCGCCTCTGTGTACTGACCCTCCAGGTGTGGGGGCTTGGAGTAGTGAAGGAGGACGGGGGTTTTCCTTGCGGTGAACCTCAGGAGCGACGGTAGGCAAAAAGGATGGAAGGGGTAGCCTTACGGCATACCGCAACAGTATGACTGGCAGGAGACTTGTCAATAGTAGGGTGCACGACAGCAGAAGTGCTGACCATGCAAGGGGCCTTGGTGGAGGGTCCGCCAGGGCTAGAAAGCGGAGAGGCAGGGACTTTTAAATCCCCTCTTGTACCGACTCAGGTGAGAACCTGGGAGCCGGACCGTGAGTCCTGACTCAAAAGGAGAGTAGGGAAGGAGGCTTGAGCAGATTGCTTCCCTAAAACAACCATGAGTGCACGAATAAGGAAATACCTGACCCGGATGAACGGGTTGAATAACCCAGGTGCCATAGAAATGAGCGCAGAAAGTAAAGAAGGAAACTAGTCGAACAAGAGCGAATCGACTAACGGGTAGTAAGTCCCCAGTGGTGTCGCCAAGCTGGTTAGGTGCCTCGATCTCGCCCTCCGAATCTAGGTGATCGGGTGGCACGTGTCTCGAGTCTCTATGGACTCGGGGACTTGAGATCGCTCTCTCAAAACGTTGCTCGAGGGCAAGGGCAGGTATACCAACTAATGAGACAGGAATTTTAGGTGGGTTCGGGACTTACTCGGGCTGACTCGCATGGGCGCCCTCTTAGATAACAAAGAAGGCCCCCCGGCTGCTTGAGCTGGTTCGGAATCGCCTCTTTTGACCTGTAATCTTCCTGTTTTTCTGCACAACACTTATACGGTTAATTTGTAAGACAAGTGAATCGAAAAGGACGCACCCTTATCTTGGGGTAATGCACGTTCATGGGAGAAGGCAATGAAGTGCTAGGTTAGACGAAAGGTAGAAAGGAGAAGAGAACTTGATAGAAGGGTGAGACTAGCATGACGGCTAGAAGTTGCCGACTAGGAGTGGTAGCAAGACCGGCACGGTTCAAGGACCAACACGGCGGCAATACTACTCGAAACCGAGGTCGACTTGGCAGTGCTAATCTAAGCCCACCTTTAGCCAAGTGAGAAGAGAATGATGTAGAGAGAAAAGGACGAGACGATGAAGAGAAGGGGAAAGCCGGACGTCGATAGACATCGTGGTGGGACAATGCAAGGAGGCGGCACATCCCTTATGCACAACGCTACCTCCTGACAAGGCACACGATGATGGTTTCTCTTAGGTCGCACGACGTTAGGCGTGGGACACAAGGGGAATGGTTGTACGCACTAGATGCACGAAGGAATCTTGCGGACGATGATGGGTGTTGCCAGTGCCTCTAACAGACAGAGATGGGTATCGTCGTCTATGTTAGATGTGCAGTAGAGGAAGACTCCTGCAGGCGGCAACACACTTCACCGTGAAGATTCTTCACAGAGACATCAAAGCTACATTTGTGGGCGGCGATGGGCAGCGTCGTCTATAGACTTCATGAGAGAAAGACAAAAATGAGAAAGAGGGGAGGGAGACTCGCGCATGGTGCTGCCATCGCCATGTGCGATCTGTGAGACCAAGGGAGAGGCATGCATGGCACTGCCACTATCGTGCACGACCTCCACGAGGGACCCAGGTGAAGAAGAGGGAAGAGAGAGGGGAGATTGGAGAGAGAAGAAGAAAAGAAAAAGAAGAGAGAGAAGATTTACCTCAACCCTAGGGGTACCAGTCAAACGTTTCTCTCACCTCACCCTCTCTCTTAAGCGTAACACCACAATTTTAAGAAAGAGAAACTTGTATTAACTGAAAACTCTCTCTTGTGTGTGTATGTGTATGCCTTCTCCCATTTTTCTGTGTACAATGGTGGTATGTATATATAGAAGTGTGCCCCAAACATGGGTCAGTGATAAAAATTAACCCTAATTGCTGGAAATTAAGATTAAATTGATTTAAAAGAAAAGGGTGCGAAATGATAGAGTTGCCCCTTCCTAACAAGTTATGGAATTCCATAATAGTCCTTGTGTTGCCCTTGGACTTGCGTGTTCTTGCATGGTTAATCTAAGGTCGTTTTGATGCCCAGTTGATCATAAGATGATTGTTTTCTTGTAGGGCTTGACATGGCGATCGATTTCATACCAACATCGAGCCACGAATCATGTTTTTGGTGTACGATCATGTGACTTGAATTTTGAGTAGATCTTAAAACTTTGAATCGATAGTGTGTTCGTTCCTTGACGTTTTCCTATGTTTTCTTCACTGAATCACACTGATCATGCCGCTATGATCACGGGGCACCAAACACAGCTCGATTCAGTGGCCGACCAAAGATTTTGTAAGTTTGGAATTTTGGTCGAAATCAAGGATTCAGGCAGAGGAATTTGCAGTCTATTCGTCAGCTTCATGTTCAGAATCTGATCGTTTATCATGTATGGGGTTCAGGTCAGAGATAGGTCGAGACCTTACACCCGCAATGGAGTTGGTCACACATCGATCGGGCTCGCGAGCGGTGTGATTTGGCCACTCGAGAGAGGTACGATGCTGTTGAATTTCCTGCACTTTCTTCACGGATCAGCATCTTCTCTCTAGTTTTTCTTCGCGCTCGGGTATCGTTACGGGACGTGCCACATATCGAATCGCTCGTCTTGACTAGTCTAACATTTTCACCAAATTTGAGGGTGATCCAACGTGGGACGACTGAGATATGAGCATAGAAAGTCACTGGTCGTATGGTGTAGTGTTGCAGGGTGGCCGCACGGGAATAGCGTGCGGCTCCTCCTGTTTCACTCTTTCACCTATAACGTCTTCTTAGAGTGTTCGTTTGGGTTGAAACTTGACCCTTGGGGGTTTTTAACCATTTTGGATCCAATGGTCATGGTCCCACAATAATTAGAGACATTGAAAATGTACCTCTAGTTATAGGGGTCCGTTTCATGGTGCTAGAGGCCAATTCTACCATAACTGTTTCTCAGTCTGCACTGCCTTAGATATGTTGTAATGTTAAGAAACATGGCAGGAGACTTTTGAGAGACCTCATGAAGATCTTGGCCAATTTTGGGGTTGTTCTGAGACTGTTGAAATTTTCACTACTTGCTAGGCCTTTATTGAGCGAGGGCTCATGTTGATGAAAAATACCGTCCAACATCTATCTCCAGTCCGAACCCCATACATGATGAACGGTCGAATTATTCACATGAAGCCGATGCAGTGACTACAAATTTCATCGCAGAAATTTCAGATTCTGGTCAAAACTCCAAAGTTGCAAAATCTTCTTCTAGGCATGGAAGGGAGTTGTGTTTGTTGCCCCACGATCGTGGCGGCATGCTCAGTGTGATCCAATAAATAAATTATAGAAAAACTTCAAGGAACGAACACACAATTGATCCAAAGTTTCAAGATTCATTCAAATTTTAAGTCACATGATCGTGCCCTAAAAACAGGATCCATGGCTCGAAGTTGGTATCAAATCGATTGCCATGCCGAGCACTATAAGAAAGCAATCATCTTTCAATCAAATGGGCATCAGAACAACCTTGGATCATCCCTGAAAAATCATGCACATTTTAAGGCAACACAGAGATTGTCATCGAATTCCACAACTTGTTAGGGAGGAGCAAATATGTCATTTTGTACCCTATTTTCTAATTTCTTTTAATTCAGTTAAATCTTAATATCTAGCAATTAGGTTTAATTTTGATCAGTCCACCCATGCTTGAGCACAATTCTATATATATCGCGTACCATCATTGTACACAAAGGCTTGAAACCCTTCACAAAAGAGAATTTTTACTTAATAGATTTCCCTTTCCTTCTCATTGTTGGGTCACGCTTGGAGAGAGAGTAAGGAAAGAGAAACTTTTGGACCGGTATCCCCCAGCTTAAGGTAAATTTTCTCTCTCTTCTTTTCTTTTTGTTCTTCTTCGTCTGAACATCCTTCAGAGGCCATGCATGGTAGTGGCAGTGCCGTGCATGCCTCTTTCTTTTCTTTTTTTCCTTCCTGTCGTTTCATAGGTCACGCATGGCGATGGCAGTGCCATGCGCGAACTCCTTTTCCCCTTCTATTTGTGTGTCTCTATCTCTCCATGAGATTTATAGATGGTGCTGCTCATCGCCATCAACGGAGGTATCCTCGACATCTCAGCGAAGAACGTGGGTAGCGGAACTTATTGTCGTCCGTGGGGGCTTCACCCTGTCGCGTGACTATTGCAGGTGGCAATGTCCATCGCCGTTCATGAAGGGTTGCGGCAATACCCATCACCGTCCATGAGCTTCTCTTTTACGCTCAGTGGCTATCATTGTGTGCAGGCTCCTTTCGCTTGCTTAGTGCCCATCGCTGTGTGCAGGCTCCTTTCTACCTCTCTGCGCCTATCACCATGCGCATGCTTCCCATGTGTCCCACGCCTATCGTTGTGGGCTCCACGAGAGGTAATTATCGTGCGACTTACGAGAACTTATCACCATGTGCCTCACTAAAAGCTATCACCGCTCGCAATGGATGTGTTGCCTTCTCGTGTTGCCAACGACGATGCTTATTGTCGTCCGAGGGTTTCTCTTGTGTTCCACGCCTAGCGCTGTGTACCTCATGGGGAGTTATCATCGTGAGCCTCACCAGGAGCCATCGCCACTTGCAAGGGATGCGGTGTCTTCTCATGATGCCAATGGCGATGCCCATTGCCGTCTGGGTTCATCCTCCCTCTGCTGTCTTGCTCTCTCTCTCTCTCTTCGTTCCCTTTTCTTCTCTTCATTCTTTTCTCTTCTCACTTGACTGAGGGTAGACTTAGCCTAGCACTACCATAGCGGTCTGGTTGTCGAGCAGTATTGTCATCGTGTTGGTCTTGAGTACCATGCCTGTCTTGTTGCCACACCAGATTGGGATAAGTTCTATTTGCCTCGGTTTTGAGTAGTATTGTCATTGCGCTGCTCCTGAGTACCATGCCCGTCTTGCTACCACTCCGAGTCGATAACTTTCCAGTCGTCATGCTAGTCTTGCCCCTTCATCAAGTTCTCTTCTCTTTTCTATCTTTATTTGAACCTTCCATTTCATCACTCTTTCATATGAACGAACATTTCCCTAAGACAAGGGTGGGTCCCTTTGGCCCACTTGTCTTGCAAATTAACCATAGTGTTGTGTAAAAGACAAGGAGATTGCAGGTCAAGGGAGGCGATTCCGAACCAGTTAAAACAGCTGAGGGCTTTTTACGTCATGATTTAAGAGGGCTCCCACACGAGCCAGCTCCAGTAAGTCGCGGACCCAGGTGAGGTTGGTCCCCACTTTACACTCAAAATTTCTCTCGCACTAGTTGGATACCTACCCTTATTCTTGAAAGAGGTTCCCGAGAGAGCGATCTCAAGTCTCAGGTTTTTCGAACCTGAGAAACATGTCACCCGATCACTTAGATCCAGGGAGGTGACATCGAGGCACCTAACCACTATGAGAAGAGGAGGGGCTGCTTTTATTGGAGGAGAAGGAGAGAACTGGCGAGACTGCATAGCCGGGCTAGGTATAGGTAAGATAGGGGAAGATGTAGGCTAAAAAGATGCATTTATGCTAAAAGGAGAGGACTGGCTAGATTGCACAACCGGAGTAGGTGTAGGTAAGATAGGGGAAGATGTTGACGGAGAGGATTCAGGGTTTTTAAAGAAGGAAGGTGATGGTTTTGGATAAGGGACTAAAGCTGGCCTAGGATATTGCAGGAGAGGCTGGCATTTTATTGATGGTTGGTGGATTTGGATACCGGACCAGTGGCAGACCTAGATATTTTAGGAGCTTTGGTCATATTTTGGTGGTGGAGTGGGCTGAATCCTCTTTCCTGGTCTCAATTCGAGTTGGCTGACTTTCGCCACTATGTTACCCACGGTGATGAACACCATGTGACATGCCTCATGAAAAAAGAATGCAATTTTTCTCTCATCCATCCATTGTTGTTGAAGTCTGGTTCCGAAAGTGCTCGATCAATTCCTCTAGAGTGGGGTGTGGTTTTCTTTCTTAGCAGCGCAGTTCATGGCATCACCAACGCTTAAGAAAGCAGCCCTTTGAGCAGCCATCTTCTTCAATTGCTTGTGATGCCTTTTACTGGTATTTCAAAGTTTAAGGTATTCATCAAGAGCCTCAAAGTCTGAGCTTTCAAGGGTGATCTTTGAAAGAGAGGTAGTGAGAGAAGAAGGGTTTGAAGAATTGGGGATAGGAGAAGGGGAAGAGATTTTACACTAAAATTGGATAGAACTAGGTAGCTTTAGGGGTCCTCACCTGTATTAGACTCAATGAGGCTTTTAACGTCTTCTCTCTCGTTGGACATAATCGAAGATCTTTTAATGTCATAACCCTTGTTGGATGAAGATGGGAGATCTTTATGGTCTTTATCCCGAATGGACCTCTGATGGGTGCTTTTTGAGTCCTCACCTTCATTGGACTGGTTTGAGGTGCTTTTAGAGTCCTCACCCATGTTGGACGTGCTTGGGGTATTTGAGGTGCTTTCACAGTCCTCACCCAGATCGGACTTGTTTGAGGTGCTTTTAGAGTCCTCACCTAGGTCGGACTTGTTTGGGGTGATTTTAGAGTCCTCACCCTGATCAGACTTGTTTGTGGTGCTTTTAAGGTCTTGACCCAGGTCGGACTTGTTTGGGGTGCTTTTAGAGTCCTCACTCAGGTTGGAATTTTGGTGAGTGGCATAGTTGGGCTTCACACCATGAGTAACTTCTTGGTTTACTCCACATTTTCGGGCTGATCACCCCTAGATAAGAGGACTTTTCAAGGGATGAAGTCATACAATGTGAGAAGCGGGGGAACTAGTGGTAAGAATACCACCTCGATAGGGGGAGGCAATATCCTTCTTTTTTTATTATGAGATTTTGAAGGGCGCTTACTCTTCCCCTTTATCTTGGTGGGTGTGGTCTTGTGCTGATGGTACGGCTCGGGTGCCATATATGCCTGCCGAATTGCCTCTCTCCTGATGCTCTTTATCTTTTCACAACCATGATAGACCTGCCATGGTTCAGGTGGCTTAGAGGGTTCCCTTGAGGTGAGGGACTCCAAAGGTATGCACTCAAGAGGGTGGCTTTCTTCAATCGGTTGATTGGGTATTGGTTCAACTTATTAAATGGGTACCTCATACAAGGGCTTGGGATCAGTGATGACCACTTGGCCGCTTGTCATGAACGTTCTTAAGATTGACCTGAATTCCCAACATTAAGATATGTAATGCCCCCTCATTTGATGGTAGGCACACCAAGGGTCTTCACATGCTTTAGTCAGATGTCTCGCCCATTGGGATGAACGAGGACCGAACATTTCTTGCTAGATGAGCATGGTGAATATCGTGGGATAGAACTCAGGCAATACTTCATTCCAGGGTATGCCTTGGGGCTGCTCTTCTTCAACCACAATCATGTGAGAGGCCTTAGCTATCTCGAATGATTTCTTAGAATCACCTAGATAAATCTTCCCCTCTTGAATCAAGGTTTCAATGAGGGAAGTGGAAGGTTCTTCTGATTTAGGGGATTTGAGGGGACACTCCCACCAGGTGCCATAATGGTAGTTTCAGGGATTGTCGGATTGGAGCTTTGAACGGGCTCTCAATGAGTACGGACTGGTATATTCACAATTATCTGTTCTTCAGCTATAGATTCTTCCACGAATGCCCGATATTGCTATATCTCATGGCCCCATATCTGGTGGTACGGACACCAAAGATTTTTAGATCCCTGAGTCAAATGCCTAGGCTGTCTTGATGAGAGCGGAGTGGTCAGCCCTTGTAGTGCCATCATTGCGAAAAGTGATGGGAGAAGGTCAGATGGTACTTCTTCTGGCTGCAAGGTCTAAACCTGTTCTTCTTCAACTGTAACCACATGAGAGGCTTTAGCTGTCTCAAATGCTTTCTTGAGATCACCCAAATGGATTTTTCCCTTTCGAATTAGGGTTTCAATGTGGTCTTTAAGGTGAAAGCATTCTTGGACTAGGTGGCTCACCATCCGTTGGTAAACACAATATTTCTTATTATTGGTAAAGCCTACCTCTTTTGGCCTTTTAGGTTTCGAAAGGGTTATCATTCATTGCTCCAATAGCATTCGCATAATGGTCAGAACCCACTCTTTATTAAAAATTATATTGCTTGTTCTTTTTCTCTCAAAATAGTTTTGTCGATAAAGACCTGTGGGTGCAGGCACCTGATTGTATGCCTGAGATTGTTGTTGTCTAGCTTGAGGTTTCCCTTGGGCTTTCATCTGCTGTATTCTCTTGAAGTTATACAAGGTTTTAAGAGGCACATAACCAGCATGTGGTCAGGGAAGAATAGGTGTGGCAGTGCCTATTGCACTAACTGTGTTTCATCG
The DNA here is from genome assembly GCF_000471905.2 of Amborella trichopoda. The sequence goes on from NW_006499092.1 coordinate 1,068,838, forward strand.
ATGGTTATTACGGGAATTGTTCTGATTAGGGGTTTAGTTTGATCCCCCACCCGAGGTTTGCGCTTGATTGTACCCATGATGTTTGAAGAGGCTTTCTATCTGTATAGCTTTGGAGATCATATCAGTGAAAGTGAGAGGGTTAGATGCCTCAACGTGCAATGAGATCTCAGGCCTCAACTTTCGGATGCAGGTCTGACTGCATCAATTTCAGGCATGGGGTTGCCTTGATAAGAGGCCAGATCCTTCCATCTTTTATGAACTCATCAACCAGCTCATTCATCCCTTGGGTCATAGAAGCTCCATAGCTTGAACCTCTCTTTTGACTACATAGAAGCGTTTATAGAAAAATTGCTCCATTTCATCCTAAGACTGGATGGAGTTTAGCGGTAGGTGGGCATACCATCTGAATGCTAGCCCATCGAGACTTTCGACAAACTGAAGAAGGAGGAGCCTAATGTCTAATTCCGAATCTTGACATGTTAACATGAAGTGTGCCACACGTTGTTGGGGTGAACCAGTGCCATTGAAGACTGGCAATCTTGACTTTTGGTAAGTTGGGGGAAATGGGAGCTAATCGATGAAGGCTGCATACGGCTTCTTGTATGACGCCGTTTGGTAGGACCTGGAGACTTGTATGCCTTGGATGCTTCGATAGATCATGGTTTGGATCTCCTCTTGGGTAACTATGCGGGAGGCACTCTGAGGAGTTGGGGTTGCTTGGTGGTTTTGTAGAGAAGGAGTTTGGGCCACTGTAGGAGGTGGTGGTCTGTGTACCTCGTCCACAGATGGTGAAACAATAGGTGAATTACCTCCTTAGTGGGAAGATGATGCAGATGACCTAACATTATCCACCTCTTTTAACCGGTCAAGAATCTGGTTACGAGTTTCAGTAAAACAGACAATCGGTTCCTCAAGTGAGTCATTGGTTTGACTAACCATCATGATATTGGCCGTCTTTCCAAGGATGGGCACCCCAAGTTCAGTAGGGGTCTTATGCCTTCTTGAACCCTTATTAGAGAGTTCAGGTAAGAGGGGTACTGGTTGCCCTGACTGAACTTGGGTCAGCCTCAATGATCGGGTTACCCCCCGGCCCTCGACTGCCCTAACTCGGGCTGAGTTGGTACTTTACGATCATGGGACTGTGGTTCTTGGTGGCTAGGCCCATCTTCTAGAAACTTGATGGTCAGACACTGTGCCTTGCCTTTCTCCTTTGGCTCTCTTGCAGCTTGCTAGGGATAAAATGGATTTCTCTTCAATAGTTCCTTTGGTTCAGGACATGTCGGTGCTCTCTTTCTTATGAGAGGGACGTTCATACCCTTTTGGTGCTTGATGCTTAGTTTCCAGTAAACATGTTCCCAAAACTGAAACTGGGAGTGTGATCAGACGCGGTTGGCTTGTCTCAGGGAGGTCAAGGCAAAGTCCATCAATTCGGGTAGAGTGGGATGACCTGGGGATAGGTGTTTCATGGCTGTTTTGGGTAGCTCGCATTTGGTTTAAGCGTGAGGAAGTTGTTTTGCTTGTGTTTAGAAGGGGAGTTTTGCCCTGAGCCCGTCCTCAGGGGTCAGCATATGTTTGGGGTGTTGAAGAGGATGACAAGGGGGTACTCTGAGGGAAGCTCTTTGAATACCAAGTCATATGAGGCTTAGGTGAAGCAGAGGGGTTATAGAAAGTATGAAGTGGGTGTCGCTGGCTCTTCGCCTTGAGGTTAAGAGGGGTGTTTGACTTGTGTGTGTGTGCATAGCTTGAAGACAGGTTTAGGGTGGCTTTAGAGCCAACCTGAGTTTGACCACAGGGTCCGAACTTGAAAGTGGCGACCGTGCTATGTCGTGTTTGAAAGGGAGCAACCTTATGGTCGTTACCCGTAGGGTGGGCATGCATGTGCATTTGGGAACCACGGCTAAGTCGTTGCCCATGTGGTTGTTGTGGAACAACTTTGGGGTTGCTCCGAGTGGAGTGAGCACTATGCAATATGAATGGAGCGGCCTTTGAGCCACTCTTGGTTGTGAGTCCGGGTACCAAGAGACCCATAGTGTGAGAGTGAGTTAGGGTGACCTTTAGGCTGCCCCGAGAAGCTGGGCCAACAGCTAGGCTGCTAGTCCTGGTGGTTGTGTGGGAAAAGGTGGCCTTCGGCTGCCCTTTATGTGATGGGCCAGCGGCCAAGCCGTTGGTGCAATAGGTGGTGCTACGTCAAGTGGCCTTGTGGCCCTTAACTGGGATGTGTCGATGGCTTAGCCACCTGTTTGGTGTGTGCTCTTGGTAATGCTGGTATTATTAGAGCCGATACACGTGTGGCATACAGTTGGGGTAACCTTTCGGTCGCTCACAGAAGCAATGACTGTGGAGGAGCCGGTTGCAATAGAAAGAGGGGTGGCTTTAGGGCCACCTTTAGACTTGAGACTGGTGGTCGGATTGCCAGTGGCTGAGTGCACATGGTGTGTGGTGGCTTTAAAGCCACCCATGCATGTGACATCAATGGCATGGCCATTGGTGCTGGAAGATGGGGAGTGAGGGACTGAATGGGCCCTTCTCATCCTAGGTTGGCCGGAGCCCTGGTGCGAACGGTTTGGTTGCTTCACAAGAGAAAGGACGGAAGCATCGGTTGAACAACCTTGCTCTTGAGGGACAAATTCACAAGTGCGAGGATCATGAAATCCATGACTCAGAAGTAGGAGTCGGCAAACTCCATAGCCATTTTATGATGTGCGTTACGTGTTGTGCAAGCTTGTAAACAAACCAAACCAGCGATGGGGTAGTATGTCCCCAGTGGAGTCACCAACTGATAGGCCCTAGACTTTTATAGTCACACAGGAATCCTATTATTTAAAATTATGGTGCTCTCTTTTCTTATTTTTAAAGAGAGGAAGAGAAAAGAGAGTGTGTATGTGTGCCACACCCCCCTTTTGGGTTCACCCCCATGTGTGCATGAGGATGACTCTGATGCCCGCTAGGATAAGGGTCGAACAGTGCTTTGTGTGTGCGGTTCGAACCAGAGAAAGAAAGAAGCGTGAGGTAAGGCTTACCTCACTTGATTGGAATTGGAATGCACCCGAGGGCTGAGCCCCCTTAGATCAGTTAGAAAGCCCCCCGGTCTCTGAGGGTCAGTCTGGCTTCAGCTTCCTTGCAACTTATGCACAACGTTAATACCCACTTGATGAAATGGCTTCAAACTTTGCCCCTTTTGCTCGCCTTTCATGGTAGGATTGAAGGGATTTTCGGGGGTTTGAGAATTTAATAAATGAAGATAAAAGAGAGGAAGATAGAGTATAAAAAGAGAAGAAGAGGTAGAAGAGAGACAGAAAATCGCCCAAAAATTGGGCGGACTTCAGGCCTCACCTCCCTAAGGAGGTATTTATGGAATGACAAGAAATGTATCAGGCTTGAAACCTAGATACCCTGGGGGATTCACAAGAAACTATACTGGGGGGACAAGCCCAACCATGATGAATCTCGAAAGAGCCTCTTAAGAACGATGAAAAATTATGGATGAGAGAACGATAAGGAAGAGAGAGAAGATAAGATGAGAGAGAGAAGAAGTAAAGATACAGAAGGCGAAGGAGAAAATCTCTCCCACCTCAGACTGCCTTCTTTCAAATGCCCCTATCCAGAAGACTCACAACGGTCAGAAACATTTTGGAGGTAAGGAGGAGGTGAAGATAGTCAGAGGAGATGATGAAGAGAAAGGGGGGCACCTCTCAATCCTCAAGCCACCACCCGGTGTATGTCCTTATCTAGAGGACTCACAATCAACCGCGAGTAAGACGAGATACGTTGACGAGGTGAGGGGAAAAGAGAAGATATAAGAAGAAGAAACCTCTCGATTCTTGGGCCGCCCTTCAATGTTGCCTCTAGGTTAGAGGACTTACTGCAACCGGAGGTGGATTCTGAGATATTGAGAGGGGGGAAAGAGAAAGAGACAAGAACAGATGAGCAAATAAAGGGGGAAGACATGAGAAGAGGAGAGAGAGGTGGAAAACGAGAAAGAGAGAGAAAGAAGGGGACGTGAGAGAGAAAGGACGAGAGAAGAGAAGAGGAGAAAAGAGAAAGAGGAAGAGAGAGAATACATGGGAGAAAGAGAATGGGAGAGAAGAAAGACAGAGAGAGAGAGATCATGAAAGTGAGATAGAGAGAGAGAAGAGAGAAAAGGAGAGGGGGGAAAAGAGTGGGGCAGCGGCTAAGCCGCTTGCCCTTGGGGTGGAGAGAAAGAGAGAATAAAAAAGAGGGGGAGAAGGGAGAAAAACAAAGGGAGAGGCTTGGGCAGCAGCTAGGCCACTTGCCCTTGAGGTAGAGAGAGAGAGAGGTGGGAAGAGAGGAGAGAAAGAGAGGGGGAGAAAACAAGGGCAGTGGCTAAACCGCTAGCCCTATGGGATAGAGCAAGGTGGGAAGAGAGAAACGTGGGAAGAGAGGAGAAAAGAGAGGGGATGAAACTGGGGCAGCAGCTAAGCCGCTAGCCCTGGGATGAGAGAGAGAGAGAGAGAGAGAGAGAGAGAGAGAGAGAGAGAGGAAAGAGAGAAGAGAAAGAGGAGTGGATAGGCTGTGAGGGCCTAAGAAAAGGGGAGAGGGACAGAATGTGAGAGAGAAAAGAGATTGGGCCTACGGCTAGGATGTGAGGCACCATATCAAAGGGGGAGGAGAGAGAAGACGAGAGAGAAAGAGAAGACGAAGAAGAAGAAAATGAGAAGAAGGAAGAAGAAGAAAAAAAAAAGAAGAAGAAAAGAAGAAGAAGAAGAGAAGAAGAAGAAGAAAAGAAGAAGAAAAGAAGAGAGGTGGACCAGATACCTAGTTGGGTGAGGTTATGGCTTGAACCCGCTGGCTAGGTGTGCTCCCGAAGTCCCTTGGAGATGCTTGAGAGAGGGCTAGGACCCTTGGACAGGAGACTAGGGTGTAAGGTTAGGTTGGGAGATTTGGGTTCTAGTGGCTGTGGGCTATGGTTTGATTTAGGCTAATGTGTATGGCTAGGCTAATCTAGGTTTAATGAGCTAAGGAGTACGCTTGGTTTGGGTTGGGTAGGTTAGAGTAGTCTAGGGTTTATGGTTTAGTATGAACTATGATTTAGAGAAGGGTAAGTGGTGCGGAGTATAATGGATGAGTTAAGTGTGGTGTATAGACTAGGATTAAGTGTGATATGTTGACTAGGGTGGGTTAAGTGTGGTATAAAGAGTATGGAGTATAGGTGGTATGGACTATGGTTTAGGGTTGGGTAGTATGAGTAGTGTAGTCCAAGGTTTGGGTACGGAGGTCCAAGGGCAGTCTCTCACTTGCAAAATATTTCTCTGTCCTCTCTCTTGGGGTAGAAATGAAGGCACAAGCACAAGAAAAGAGCTGGCACAAAGTACTTTCTTAATAATTTTTTACCTTAGGCTAGAAATGAATGATAAAGAGCTTATATATGATCTCCTCCATAAGATAAAAAACCATCAGGATGCAAAACCATTAGGATTGGGCTTATATACGGCAACAAGCTCTTTGTTCACTTCCTTACCCTTTCTCATATTGCCAAAAGATGAAAAACCGTCAGGATTGGGCTTCAGTGGCCTTTAACACCCGCTTATATGCCTCATTCCGAGTCATGATAAAAATGTCCCAAAAATTAATTCAATCGATTATACGTTTCAAATTAGACAGTTTGTTGAGCAGTCCCTGACTTCCCAATTATAGAAAACTTGGAGGTTGTTTTGCTCACCCGAAGAGCCATTACTGAACAGAGGATTTGAGTTTTCACAACTAAACCGGATTATTTGTTATTTATCTTCCACACCCATAAAAAATGATAAAAGATAAATACTCAAGAAACATATCAAAATAATCCTATATCTCACAATAATAGGTATAGTTAAAAGAAGAGTAACTCAATGAAAAATATATATATTTTTTTTTTCTTAAAACATGGAATGTCTTTATAAAGAGCAGGAGAGAGATTCAATGATATTAACAATTTAGGCAGCTAAGAATTCAATGCGAGATTTGAATTTTCTTAAGCATTTGGTTGCTTTCTTATGCATGGAGAAATTTGATTAAGTTAATATTTTATTTTTATTGGTATATATAACATATCATTTTGAATGGACCACCATTTTACATATTTGGATGTTTGTGTTTTATTTTAGTTAACTACATTCCTATACTCAAGATCTTTTTTTATTTATTTTAGGAACAATAACCCTTTACCTTGGTTTACAGTTCTTGTTATTTACTAATGTAGTTCTTGTTTCTAATACTGTCGTTGTTGTTTCATTTTATGCCCCCAATAAATCTATTATATGTTTCATGTTGAGATAATAAAATAAGCATTGTTGTTGGATTTATTGAGAGTTTCGACAAAATATTATCTATTATTACTCTAGTGACATTAGGTAAAGCCATATAATTATTGTTTAATAGCTTTAATGTATCTATATAATAATTGCAAATCATAATCCTATATTGTGTCATTTTTAAATATCTAATTTTTTCACTGCAGGTTTTTGAGCCAAGTCCGAAATATTCACAATTTTTATAACTTACTTTATTTTTTGACGATCAGTATTTTTTATTCTATTTTTTCTTTCGACTTTTTAAAATAAAACTAAATTATTACCGATGTTTTGGTTTGCTGATATATTATTATTTCCTGAATTGCTAACTATGTCCTGCCCCTGTGAATGGTAGTATGTCCATTTTAATTTTTTAAACCCAGTCATCTCTCCTCGCTCATTGTAACCCCCGTCTCCCTTTCCTCTCTCTCTCTTTTTTGGAACGTTAGTGGCATGAATCAAACTTGAAATGTAGCAATGCATGATGTCTGCTACTAACTACTCAAGCTATCTGATACATCTTCATACTTATTATTAGTTTTTTCAGAAGCTCCGATACTGGTGTTTTAAAGATATGCGTAGCTACTGTTACCTCTTGTCATACTTATTATTGGTTTTTTCGGAAGCTCCGATACTGGTGTTTTAAAAATATGCGTAGCTACTGCTACCTCTTGAAGAGAGAACTTCGTAACTCACAAAGGTTTATCACAACTTCATTACATTCCAATAGATTGTGCGTATTTAAAGGCTTCAGTGACAATCGTGACACAACCCATAACCTCCTATAAGATAATTACCCTAAGAGGGAGTAGAAGATAGCTACCAATTAATTTTCCCATACAATATTTTCAATGACTTTATGAAGTTCTTCATTTTTTTTTTTTAGTATAGACCACTGTTTTAAAAAACGCCGAGTCGAACCGGACTCGCCCGGTTCGACTCGGAAATCGTGAAAAGGGACCGGATCGCCTAAAAAATCAGAAATCGTCCGGTTCTAGAGAGAACCGGACGATTCTGTACAGTGAATCGCCGATTCACTGTACGGACTTGGCGAGTCTGAACAGTGAATCGGCGAGTTCGTACGGAATTCTTTTTTTTATTTTTTTTTATTTTTTTTATTTTTTTTTTATTTTTTATTTGTAATCCATGATAGATTTTTTTGTAATACTTGATCGATTTTTTTGTAATCCATGATCGAATTGTTTTTTTTTTTTGTAATCCATGATCGAATTTTTTGGTTTTTTGTAACCCATAATAGAATTTTTTGTAATCCATGATCGAAATGTTTGCTTTTTTTTTTGTAATCCATGATTGAATTTTTTGTTTTTTGTTTTTTTTGTAACCCATGATAGAGTTTTTTGTAATCCATGATTGAATTTTTTGTAATCCATGATCAAACTGTTTTTTTCTTTTTTTGTAATCCACGATTGAATTTTTTGTTTTTTTTTGTTTCTTTTTTTTGTTTGTTTTTTTTT
>NW_006499092.1:1076812-1087875 GCF_000471905.2 Amborella trichopoda
ACCGATTCACCTGATTCCCGATCCGGATCGCCGATTCGCCGATCCGGATCGGTTTTTTGGAAGCCTGATCTGGGTCACCGATCCGTTTTTTAAACCATTGGTGTAGACACAAGGGCTTAAAGACTTTCAATATATATATTTAATTGATAGATTTCTTTTTCTCTCGCCATCTTCGTATTCTTTTATTCATTATCTTTAACTTCAATTTGTTTCTTTTTTTTTGCCAATTGTGATATGGTAAAATAAACTACACTGTGTTCCGAGTTCTTTTCTCGTATCCATATGGAATCTTGAAAATTATCTTCCTCTCGACTTCTATTTTACAAATAAGAAAAGACTATGGTTGGACCCCCCTTGATAATTTGTAAATTGGTTTTTCAATCTTTTCCTTTTGGAAAAATTCACACATGTGTTTTGGAGTAGAATTTGTCATGTGTTCTTGATGTCATTTCTGACTACTGTCTTTTTTTTAATGCCTTTTCATGACATAACACTCTAGGACTACCGTCTTTTAAAAAAAAACATCTTTATATGCCTTCATTAGGCACCCTCATGCCTTTTCATATCATGAAACACATTAGGATTATCTCCTTTCTCAAAAAGATTTTTCTATACTTTCATTAGGCACCCTCATGCCTTTTCATGACATGAAACACTAAGACTACAGTTTTTTTTAAAAAAGTATTTGCCTTTACCTGGCATCTTCATGCCTTTTCATGGCATGACATACTAGGACTATTGACATTTTTCTTTCTTGAAATCATTTTTCCTTTGCCTGTAATATTTATATTATTATATTATATATAATATATAAATATATTATATTATATTATAAATTATATTATATGTTATGTATAATACAAATATACATTAATAAAATATATAAAATACATTATATATTATATTATATTATATATATTATATATTTATATTAATATATATATTATCAAACATAGTACCCAGAACTTTCTTATCATCCTAGCAGGTTATTTCTTAACATCCTAGCAGGTTATTAAACACAGTACCTAGAAGTTATTTAAACGTTCCAAAACAAAACTGATGCAGTATAAAAATTACTAGCAAACACCACCGATAAAAATAACTACGTTTTAGAGACAGAAATAAGAATCATAAATGAAATCACAAGAAGAAAGAACAAAACGCACGAATATGAGTACTCCAACACGGGCCCATAAACACAAGAGAAGAATCAACCCATACAAAGGGGCCTCTCTCTTTACAAGAGAGACTTTCTTTATTCCATAAAATTCAATCTCCCCAATTACAATTCACGTGCTCATTTTATAGGAGTTTAGATTCACCACCCTAAAGATAACTACTAAAATAAGATAACTAACTTTACCACCCTAATGATAACTACTAAAATAAGATTACTAACAAAATACTATTGACTCAATTCCTACCCACGCCTTGCACATCCTATTCCAAAGAAACATAATAAGCCTTCCTAATCTAACTTTATCTTTTATTAACAATCTAATCTATTCCTATGAGCTAAGGAAACAACCTCCTTATAAAAAGGAAACTACCAATTAATATCCTACGATTTAAAACCAAAATACTTATCTTACCAAAACTAAACCCTGATCTCTTATTCTCACACACTAATACATACCCACGTTAATCTTAGGAAGCTAACTCTATCAACTAATCATGCACCAACAATTACCATTATACTTGCAACTAATAATTTATCCATTCCATAAAAGATAACTCCTATTTAAAACCCATAAAGATAAATAAAGATGACTTTCCTTTCCTACGAGTCCAAACACACAAGATAACTTTCCTAAAATTTATCTAAAGAGAACCATCTAACCATCGTATTCTTATTCCTAAAAAAAAATTAACTCTAATAAAAAAAAAGTCAATCTACATCTCTTTTGAATTAAAATTAATAAAAATAAAAATAAAAAATTGTAGCCACCAGATTTTGATCTGCATCATTCTCCCTTGGTTGGAGAAAATTCGTCCTCGAGTTTTAAAATTTGATATAATCAAATTTTCCTTGCATCCTTATTCAACTCAAAGATTAGAAACATGATCCTATGACATGTGGGTTATTGTGCTTATAAAATCGTCTCGAACATTACAAACACAATCATGTGATGTGGAATACTGCGCTGATTAAAATGCCATCATTGTGCACTGAAATTGAAACACCCTCGAGGAAACGATTTTTGTATATTGATTTTTCGGCCACATCAACTTGCTAAAATTGCTCAAACTTCACGTTAGAGCACATCATATATGCTTCTGTTTATTTGTTATGCATCTCCAAAGGCTCGACCTCCTCCGGGTTCAAGTCAACATTTTGAGCTTCCACCTCTCCATTGATAAGAAAGTTAGATATCATTGTTGCCTCAAGGATAATTTATTTTATTTCATCTTGTTCTTCATAAAAATACAGGAAATTCATCAAAGATGAGATAACCCGTAATATCCAAGAGTAATGATTTAATTGAAGATCCAAAACTACACGTTCTTCATCTTCAACTGGTTCTTCATCAAACTTAGGCAGATCAATCTCCCAACAATGAGGATATAGATCATTTTCCCGACCATGAGGCTCTCAACGCAAAATGTTGCCACAGAAAGGGTTCTCGAAATAACATCCAACTCACTACCCTCATCATAGTGTGTCGAAGCTAGTTTTTTGTGCCAAGCGTAGGGTCAATTCTTCTACTTGACTTCTCAAACTTTCGTTATCCATCTCTTGAAGAGCTCGAAGGGTTCGTTCTCGCTGGATGGGTTGAGTCTCGATGCCTAGCTATAGACCTTGTCTACGAGCCATGATGTCAATCGACGAACACCACGATCCACAAGAATCGACTGCGCACTGACAAACACCACTGATAAAAATAACCATGTTTTAGAGATATAAATAAAAACCGTGAAGAAAATCACAAGAAGTAAGTATAAAACACATGGATACGAGTATTTCGATACGGACCCATAAACACAAGAGAAGAAACAACACCCACAAAGGGACCTCTCTCTCTACAAGAGGCACTTTCTTTATTCCATAAAATTCAATCCCTCCAAATTACATTTCAAGTGCTCTTTTTATAGGAGTTTACATTCACCACCCTAAAGATAACTACTAAAATAAGATAACTAGCAAAATACTATTTAGGGAAAATTGCTGAAAACCCCCAAATATGTAGTTTCTAGGCACTTTACCCCCACCCTAAACTTTCCTCTCATATTTTTTCGCAAAACTATCTTTTCTAACTAATACCCCCTAACTCAAAAAATTAATATTTTTTTCGATGAAAATACCCCTTCCCATACCTTCACTGTACAAAACAAATCATTTGTATAGACCCCAATAATACTTTCGTCGGACTGTGGTTGTTATTTGCCAAACTTATGAAATATGCCGGACTGCAATTCTACAATACCGGACTGCATATTTCAGACAATGATACATTAGACCATAGATTACAACCACCGGACACCTCATTATTCCAGACAATAATGTCGGATTGCACACGTTAAATACCGGACTGCCCCAATCCTCAGAGCACTACTTCAAATCGTCGGACAACCCTATTGTTGTATCTAAAACGCCAGATTGAGACCATGAAATGCCAGACTCACTCTCCAGTAATATAACCACCGAAGCGAAGCTTTGAAACGTCGGACCGCAAGGAAGATATTGCCAGACTGCATCCGCGAAGTGCCAGATAGATCAATCCTAATGCCAAAGTGAAGCAAAGAAACGTCGGACATAACATCATGCCAGAAACACACACAGGACTGCACATTGCAAACGCCGGACTGACCCCACTCCAGTAAGTAAATTGCTGGAGCACTACTTCAAACCATTGGACTACCCCCATTACAGCAAAAACATTGCCGGACCGCGCCCATAAACTGTTAGACTAACCCCTCTAGAAATGAGTCTATCGGAGTGAAGCCATTAAACGCCGGATACAACATCATGCCAGGTAAAATCGTCGGACTGCGCAATGCACATGCTGGAGTGCCCTACTCCAGTAAGTTAATTGCCGAACAACTGCATCAAAACATCGGAGTGATTTTCTTACAGTACCCAAATTGCCGGACCGTGCCCATGACATGCCGGACTGCCTTTTCCACAATAATGCCATATCGTTATAGTCAAGTCCCGTAGGGACCTAATGGATCATCGGATCGATGCTCTCAAATGCCGGACTGATGATTTCCAGTAAGTAATCGCCGGACTACGTTAGTGAAATGCCTAACTATTCTACGATATTGTTGGACTGCTCCAATCTAATGCCAGACTGACCTTGCCAGATATATTTCTGCCGGATTGCCGCGATGACTATGTCAGAGTGCCTATGATTCCAGTGACAGGTTCGCCAGATTGCAGTAGTGAATTACCAGACTGCCCATTTTTCCAGGAAGCAAACTGTTGAACTGTTATTCTTCAATTGCCGGAGCGATCATGAATCCAGTGACATCTTCACCGAAACGAGGTATTGAAGTACCGGATTGACCCTTTATTCAGGAAGCCACGTGCCGGAGTGCTCTCCATGAAGTGTTGGAGCGCCTTATTCGTGTGCCGCAGCGCTTTCTATAAGTGTCGGACTGCTTTGAAGAACATGATATGAACAATTAACTGCTTATATAATGATTAATTTCCAATGGATTGGCCTCAAATAAATCCCATTAGTATGGTATAGAGGGAGAGAGTGCATAAATGGTTTGGAAGCTTTCTCAGCACATGAAATATTTTGCATGGCAGTGAAATATAGTTTGAACGTAAAAACACAACAAAAAGTGCCAAGTGCAAAAAATGTTTAGTGCCTGCTACAGCCTTGAAGCTCTATACCTATTTTATAAGCACCCTTGAATATCTATATCTAAGAAAAATGAATCCATAAACAATTTTTTCAGCCATATCACTCTCCTACTCATTGACCATATCATATCAATCTTTACAAACTCATGGCCTATGCTTGACCAAATTTCAAAGCAGGAACTACATTGATAAATAATCCATTGAGTAGTTTGTAGATTTCATTTAAAAGGATATTGCTATGAGATTTTGCTTTCATTAAACATAATGACAATAAAAAGAATGAACATTTTATTAACTGGCTACTATGATAGAGTAGTTTCAATTGTACAACAAGAACATAACATTAGTTTCAATCTCAATACTTAACATCTATCGCAAAAAAATGTTCATAACCTTTTGTAGACACCCTATTTTAAATCTCGCAAATTCTGTGGTTTTTTTAACCCTTAGGATCGTATTATCCTAGTAAACCCAAATCTATAACCCACACAGCCTATCTTGTGACCCAGAATCATTTTTCCTACCCAGAACCCTGCAGATACCATGTTTCACCTAAAGTCCTGCAAACGCCCTATTTTACTAAAAAAATCACCAAAAATAGCAAAATAACTATTTTTGACCCAAATTTTCTTTGGGAGCTTCACAACAGCCTGAACTACACACTTGAGGTGAGACTTTTCAATTTCAGTCAATTTAACTTGGGCACCTACCAGATTGAGCGACACACCCAGTGCCTCTCGAGCAACACACCCAATGCCGCTCGGGCGACACACCCAGTGCTGCTCGGGCGACACACTATGTGTCACCCAACCTAGTTTGACCCAAAATCTTCCATTTTTGGTAGGACAACTCACTGGTCAGTCTTGGGCAGAAATTTTTCGTTTTGGGCAGTCCTGACCTAGGTGACACTACCAGTGTCACCCAGCCCAGACTACTCGAAAATGGTAGTTTCCGCACAAGAATGATCCCCTGCCATTTTGGGCCAACTTTCCCTCACTTTGGCCAAATTTGGCTGGGCGACACTGGCCTAGGACCCTAGAAAGGCAATCTAGGGTTGGCAATTGGTTGGTGATGGAAAGTTTCCCTTTTTCAAATGATTTCAGCTTATAAAAACCTCGTTTTTTTGGCTGTGAGGGCCCGTGACCTCTTAACTTCGTGAGCTTATGAAACCCTAACTCTAAGCCTAAGAAGCCTTAACCTAGACCATAGGAACCCTAGTTCTTCAATCATCTCTAGGGCACAACAACCCTTTTAAATTAGAGAATTTCTAGTCAACTTCTGAATTAGAGAGGCAAAGAGGATGCCGATTTTGATACGGGTGAGCCCTCGAAGGCTCGGGGGTTCCCGGCCTTCCTGCCCGGTTTGGTATTGTTCTCTTACCCTTTCTTTCTTCTTCTTCTCACTGTTTTGATTTTATTTTGATTAATTTTGGTCAGTTTGCTGCTTTGAACTCGTGTTTTAATTTTTTTGATCATGTTGGCTCTGCCACAGATCTGAGAGCGGATTTGCTCATTTCTAGGCAGATCTAACCTCATATCTGAATTCGATTTGTCCCACTTTGTCTACCACATTATTTTTATCCGTTTAAGGTTTCAAAATCTGAGAGATCTTCATAGGAAGATCTATCCGATTTTCACCGTAAACAGTTTGGCGCCCACTGTGTGTGGGTTCGAGCTTGATCCAAGAGCCAAAACACAACATTGAGGTACTTTTTTTAATTCTAATAGGGTTCCAACCTCGGCTGTGACCAGGACCCAAGGTTTTGACAACCCAAAACCCTGTTTGGTCTGGGCGACGACACCAGTAGTGTTGCGTAGCCTGTGAGGGTGACCCCACCCGTGCCGCCCAACTCCAAAAGTCTCCAAACTTTTCGAGAGTTTGTAGTCTTGTTCCAGTGACTCTCTTGTGATTGTTCAAAAACTTTCAGATCAAAATAAAATTTTTAAAAATACAAAAAAAATACTTTTCTTAACACAGGTCTGTTCTATTTGTACTTTTTTGTTTTTACTTTATTTTAATTTGTTTCATCAGAAATATTATTTTGCCTACTTCTACAAGTTTATTGTAACCTTATTTCATCAAAGCTAAAAATAAAAAACAAAAAATAAATACTTTTTTGGGCGACACTAGCAGTGTCGCCCAGCTTGCAAGGGCAACACCAATAATGCTGCCTGAGCGACACCACACGTGTCGCCCAGCTGCAGTTTCCCCAAAAAATTTCCTAAGAACCCACAGGCCTTTTCCAAAGGCTGTTGGATTTTTGTTCACCAATTTTTGGCTTAAAATAAAATTTTAAAAAAAATATACGAAATTTGTTTTTTCTTCAGATAAGTATGTTATGTTCCTGGCTCTTTTATTTTATTTTAGTTTGTTAATTTTGATTGAGATCATGATTTTCTGGCCCTCACCATGCTTAGTTTAAGTATGTTTCATCAAAGTTAAAAGGATAAAAACAAAAATTAAAAAAAAAAAAAATACATTGAGGGTTGCTTACACCCTTCCTGAACCGTGTCCCATTCGAGTCACCCTCGACTCAGGCCACACTTGTCCTAGCACGGACTGTTCTTTGTCTCACTGTTTTGACTGTACCTTCTTAGGGGTTACTTACCCCTCCATCTATACTGTGCTTCGAGCGAGCTTCTCCTCGAAGCGCGCATCGCTAGGCACGACTAGTGCCAAGCACTCGCTTTATTTCTGCGTTGCATTGTGTGCTTGACAACTATTTTTTATTGTGTGCTTCTTTACACACTCTAGCACACACCTGACCGGGAATGCTTGGGAAACTAACAAACAAATGTTTCGAAACCCCCCAATATTCGCGTTAAGGATGTGAGGGGAACCTAGCTTTGAGAGTCGAGGCAGTTGGAATTCGCGTAACTTTAACTATGTGCGCCCCTCAGTAATCCTTTGCCTCAAAGCAACTCCACGAATAGTAGGAACTCATGAAAATCCTATAACAGGAGGCCAGGACCTATGTGGGGACCTATATCAGCCTAGCTGCATTTCATTAGTTAGGAACCCACTCTCAAGCGAAGCCTACCTATAATCTAGGTCAAAAGTTTTCATGTGTTGTTCTTGCTTGTTTCTGTTGGTTAATTTTAGATCTCAGTCCGGACCCGCTTTTCATCCGAGCTGAACCCTATGGGTTTAAGTTCAGGATTGTACCCAGCTTATCCCAGATTCGAACCTGGTTTCTTCTTGGTCTGAACTTAGGCTCCCTCTCGGTCTGAGCGGAAGGCTCATTCCTAGCTCATCTTTGATCCAGTCCAGGTTCATACCTAGTCTGATCATCAACATTCTCTAGGTCCAAGTTTAGGTTTATACCCAGCATAGCCCAGATCCGAACCAGGTTCACACCCAGGTCCGAACCTAGGCCCCCTTTTGGTCCGAGCTAGGGCTCGTGTCTAGCTCAACCTTGATCCAAATCGAGTTCACACACGGTCTGATCTTCAAAACTCTCTTGGTCCAAGCTCAGGCTTGCACCCAGCTCAGTCCAGGTCCGAACCAGGCTCACACCCAGGTCCGAAGCTAGACCCACTTTTGGTTCAAGCTGAGACTCGTACCTATATAGTCTAGATCTCAGTCAAGGTCTAAGCTTAGAGTTGACTATAGAGTTAGACTAGGTTTTGCCCTAGTTCAAGGGTTAAACCAAAACCCATTGGGTCTAGCAAGTTTCATCCAATCTAGTCCTAGACTAGGTCTTAGTTAGGGTTTCGCCCCTAGAGTCAGCCTAGGTCTTTCCTAAGCCGTCGAGTCTAGATCTCACCCTAAGTCTAGATCCTAGAACCCCACTAAAAGCAATCACCAGAATAGCCACTCAAGGCGACTATGATGATCGCTCCACAGCCGACTCTAAGCCTAATCTGCCCAAACCTAGACATCAGTATGTCGCGATCCATTGGGATTATCCACAGAACTCAGGACAATCCATTATCTAATACCCAGGTTTTCAATTAGAGGCAGAGTCCCAAGGGTCCACTTTTAATCCTGAAATCTGTGTGGTCTGAAAAGTCAGCTCCACCTTAAAAACTATGAATAGTCTAGGGGTCTGACTGGGCGTAGTCCTACAGGGGCTTTTAAGCAACCAAAGTAGAAGCTAAGCAAGGGAAGAAGTTCAGGCCCTATCTAATGGCCATTCCCAGAACTCATACCAAGATAACCCTGGGGCACAGTGATCTCAAAACCAAGACCCACCTAGGTCTAGAGGATCTAACCCGGCCTCGAGCTACCATAGTACAACTCGTGATGACCTGAACACTGTACGAAGCAGAGGTGTCAACCTAGACCGAACCTTAGGCGAGATGGGCATCCAAGCTGCCCTTAAAAGTCTAGTTGACCTAGGTTACACCGTTTATGCCCTAGCTTACGGGTCGATCCCAAACCAACTTAGTGGTATAGGTAGCACAACCAAGTCAGTCGATTCAATCGGTCCTTTTAGTTCATCCAGTCCAATGAACCGTATAATTTCCGCAACTGGTGGCGACACCTTTGGGTCAGTACGCCCCTCAAGCACAAATGTATCAAACTGCCCCGGTGACTGTAGCTCATCAATTTCAGGGCCATGCAGGCCAACATGTATCCCAAGTCTCGACTCATGAGTCTACGCTTGAGAACCCACCGACCGTTGGGGCCTATTGCCATGCCAAATACCTAACACGAAGGCACCATAAAAGCAATGTAGGATATGCTTATAAGAATGGGCATGCATGAAATTCTACCCCTGAAGGCCTATGTTCATGAGACCCTTTGAGGCATGGAAGACCTTCCCCTGGGATATGTCATCCCAGAATATAGAAACAAGTTCAATGGGAAGAGCGACCCAGATACTCACGTCAACACATACCTCATCTCTGTTCGATCTTTGTGAGACAAGCTTAACCAGTTGAAGGCCATATTTTTGCAATTCTTTTTCCACACCTCAGCACACATAAGAACTGGGAATTGAAGACCTTTTTGCTGACCTGGATTTGGACGTACACGCAATTGACTCTTACACAACCAAGTGTGCTCATCCGCCTATTCAAACTCAGCGACAAAATTGGTCAATCACTCCCCTATCTCGAGAATCGCTGAAAGCATACCAGTGGCACCTTCAAGTCTTGGTGCCAAAAAATGGATAGGCGTAGGGTGGCAACCTAACCACCCTGCGCGTCCGGTTCCCAACATATCTCTCACAAGTCCCATAAGGGACACCTGTTGCGATATTTCAAAAACCGTTGAAAATTCAAAACATGATAAAATTGAAAATAATGAAAAATAATTTTTAAAAACAGTGAACACTCAAGATAGCCCAATAACTGTGCACAATACCCAAGATGACGAATTGGACAATTAAAATGAAGATCAAGAGAGTTAAGAGTCTGAAGAAATCCCTCAACCTGAGGAACTCACTTCCCATGTTGAGCAATTCAAGAAGAGGTTCGATGGTGACCCAACGACTATCATCGAAGAGACAATCGATGTAAACTTAGGATTTGAGAGGGACCAAAGGTCAACTAAGATTGGAATCTCCTTATCTCTTGAGGAGCGAGAAAATATTATTTCCTTTCTTAGGAAATATCGTGATATCTTCGCCTGGTGATATGATGATATGCGAGGATTAAATCCCTCATTGGTGCAACATCACTTAATATTCAACGAAGGAGCAAAACCTGTAAGACAAAAACTCCGACATCAAAAGACCCACCTTAAGCTCAAAATCAAAGAAGAAATCGACAAACTGCTCAAGGAAAAATTCATTACCTCTGTCGATTACTCAGAGTGGTTGGCCAGCATAATAGTTGTACTTAAGAAAGATGCAAAGATTCGAGTGTGTATCGACTACAGAGACCTCAACAAGGCATGTCCCAAAGATAATTTCCTGTTACCAAATATAGATGCCTTGGTCAACAACACTGCAGGGCACGAGATGTTGTCATTTATGGATGGCTTTTCGGGATACAATCAGATCCTCATGATAGAAGAAGACTAGACTGAAACGCCTTTCATAACACAATGGAGAACATATTGCTACCGTGTCCTGCCCTTTGACCTAAAAAATGCAGGGCCAACTTATCAACGGGCAATGACTAGCATCTTCCATGACTTAATGCACACCATCATGGAAGACTATGTCGATGACATCCTGGTCTAGTCAAAGGCTAGGTCTGATCACCTCACCAACCTGAGAACCATTTTCAAAAGACTCCGGAAGCAACAACTCAAACTCAATCCATAGAAAGGTTTCTTTGGAGTTGAATCCGACAAATTA
>NW_006499092.1:1088421-1157761 GCF_000471905.2 Amborella trichopoda
GCCATCATTGAAATGTCCCGTCCCCAGAATGTCAGAGAAATCCATGGGCCTTAAGGTCGCATACAAGCCACAAGGCGTTTTATTTCATAATTGGCAGACAAGTGTGCGCCGTTCAATAAGCTCCTTAAGAATGATACCCCATTCATATGGGATAATGAATGCCAAGAAGCGTTCGATCAAATCAAGGAGTACCTCACCAAACCTCCCATCCTTAATCTTCCTAGTCCAGATAAACCCATGTTCCTATACATGTCAGTGAAAGACAAGACCATTGGGCAATGTTGGGACAATATGACGACTATGGAAACGAACAAACGATATACTACATCAACAAAACCATGGTCAACTATCAGGCAAGATACACGGACGTGGAGAAGCATTGCTTAACACTTGTGTGGTCTATGCAGAAATTAAGACACTATGTCTTATCCCATACAATCAAGCTCATCTAAGAAATAGACCCACTCAAGTACCTATTGGAGAGACCAGTCCTTAACGGACGTTTGGCAAAATGGAGAATGCTATTGAGAGAGTTTGAGATCGAATATGTCCTTAAAAAATCAGTCAAAGGACAAGCCATTGTTGACCACTTAGCTGAACACACATTGCTAGATAACACTCCCATCAACACGGATCTCCCTGATGAGAACCTCTTTAGAATTGAGGACTCAATTTGGGAGCTATACTTCGACGGTGCAAGGAATGAATATGGGTCAGATATAGGTATCATATTATCCTCACCAGAGAAGATTTTAATACCAACAGCCATCAAATTGAATTTCCTATATACCAATAACATTGTTGAATATGAAGCATTGATAGTCAGGCTCGAGAACGCTATGGGATTGAAAATCCAGCAAATACGAGTGATAGATGACTCTTTACTCATCATAAATCAAGTTCAAGGGATCTAGAAGGTGAAATAAGAAAAGCTCAAACCCTATCAAGAAAAGGTGGAAAAGATGATCCCATATTTTAAGAAAATCACCTTTTATCACGTAACTAAGGAAAATAATCGGTTTGCCGACACCCTTGCGACCCTTGCTTAAATGGTTGATATTCCTTCAGAAATCACCACGCTATCATTCTATATCAGGAACAAACATGACCCTTCCCCACCAAGGACCGAAAAAGAAATAGAGTAAGAAAATGAGAACGATGGGGAAGTGTCTCTTGTGGATTCAGATGTGCTAGTTAAGTCAAAACCAAGGTTCCACGATGTTCTATCGCTGCTGAGAGATGACTTACACCTCAAAGTAGCCCCCAAAAAGGATAAAGAAGCCTTCAAAGGTTTTCTATGGGTTTCTTAATATGCGGTGACCTCTTATTCAAGAAATCCTTTGATGGTGTCATTTTGTGGTGCCTCGACCATCCAAAATCGACAAAGTATTAATTACACAATGAAGGAGGTCATTCTGAGGGAGCTGCCTTGGCTCAGAAAATCAGATGTCAAGGTTACTATTGGACCACCATGGCTAAGGATTCTTGGAAATTCATTAAGAGGTGTCCTAAATGTTAGCTTTATAGAGACCTTATCCATGCACCGTCAATGCCACTTAACTCAACACCGCCCGTATGGCCTTATGCCATGTGGGGTCTTGATATCATCAGAATGATTTCACCAAAAGCCTCAAATAGCCACCGTTTTATATTAACGGCTACATAGCACTTCACAAAATGGGTAGAGGCCACATCATTTGTCAAAATTGAAGGACAACATGTTGCCCATTTCATAAAGGACAACATTGTATTAAGATTCGGTATTCCTGAGTCAATCATTACTGACAATGGATCCAACTTCAAAAATAAAAAATTCACTAAGGTGTGAAAAAATTTTGGGATAACATGAAAATTCTCCACACCTTACTACCCTCAAGGAAATGGACAAGTAGAGGCCACGGACAAAGGACTTCTTAGGGTTATAGACATAATAATAGAAGGTGGCAGAAATTGGCATGAAAAGCTAAATGATGCGCTATGGGCCTACCAGACAACCGAGAAGACTCCTACTGACTTGACCCAATACGCATTGGTGTATGGTATGGAAGCAGTGCTACCCATTGAAGTTGAGATACCATATCTCCGAGTGTTTATTCACAAAAATTCAATTGAGGAACAAAAGATCGAAGCATGAATCGCTGCCCTCGTTACTTTGAATGAAAGATGACTATGAGCAACACAAATTATCATTGCTTACCATTACTCTTGAATGAAAGATTCAAGAGGGCATACTAAAGAAAATTTGTTCCTCGACAATTTAGAGAAAATGTTCCACACTCCTGCAAATCCACACCCTTTAGGCAAGTTCAAACCTAATTGGGAGGGGCCATTCGTGGTTACCAGGGTGCACGCAGGCAATTCTTATAAGATCAAAAATCAGGAAGGGTACAAACTCAACGACCCCATTAATGCGATGTATCTCAGAAAATACTACCCGTAACGAGCTCAAAAGGGTGGTAAAAACCTGAAAAGGCATCATAAAGAAAAAAAAATGGACGTGGTGAAATACTTAAAAGGCATCACGGGTAAAGAAAAAAAAAAGAATAAAAAATATCCGATTCAAAACCTCAAGTACAAACAAGTACCTGTGAGTTGCAATAACATTGCACAAGAAAAACACTCAAGTACAAACAAGTACTTGCAAATTTCAACTATACTGCACAAGCTGACCTTGAGGATGAAAACTCCTCCTAAACCCTGCAGGTTCTGAATAGAACCAACTCAGAAAGATGTGGGAGGGTGACATGAATGGAAAACTGAAGTGACTTCGACGAGCCCTGGAAGATCGTCGAGACTTCTCCAAGATGGAAGCCTGACAAGAATCTAAAGAACTCTTCATGGACCCGAGAAGCACAGGATGAAAGCTCCAAAGGTGAAAGGACAACTTCGAGACCTTTGAGTTTTCACGATCCCACATGGAAATCCTTCCATTATCTTTGGGTAAAGCAACTAAAGAAAATGACCACCAAAGGGGCCACAGGTGGAAAAACTGTAAGGCCCGTCCCTTTAGAAAAAACAATTTTCATTTTCTCTATTAAAACATTCCATTTCCAAAACCCTTTTAAAAAGGACTTCCTCCATCACTATAAGAGGTTAAACTGTTAATCGATCTGGCCTTGCTCTCGAAGCCAACTTCCTATGCCTGTTGTGAAGGATTGAAACTAGTCAGGCACTCCATGGTTATATGAGTGTAACTGCCAACTACAACATATCGGAGATGAGTGAACCTCGCTGATGACGACATTGGAGCAGAAGATTCATCATGAAGTCTCGAAGCCTTGGGGCATAGTGGAAGAGGCAGGCACATTCCCACCAAGAATCATAGTTGGAAGTGGTTGTGGGCTTGTCTTGCTTGACCAGTCCTTCCCCGGAAGAAGAATTTGTCCCCTTCCACGATAAACCTACCTTAACCATGGGTAGAAAAACACCGTCAAAGTGGAAAGACAGGGCGAAGATCGATCGCTTCTTCAGGAGAAGTATAATGTTGAATATGGCAAAACTGACGAAGTACCCTTTGAAGGAAATACCCCTCTGTGAAGTACTGCCCGCCAGAATAAGACATGAATACCCCGTAGCAGGCAGAAACAAGGGCACATTCTCAAGACTCCTGATAACCCAATCAAAGGACGACAACTCGTCCAAAACCCGACGATAATAATTGACGTCTCGAGGTCGGGTGGAGTCATTGACATATGTCAGTCCCAGAGCAACAGATACAACCGTTGTTGATCGAGGAGGACGGACAATGGCAATGTGTTCATAGGCCCAAATCTGCAAAAAAATAGAAGCCAAAAACACCTCAACATGTCACAAAATAGCAACATATAACCCGGGACCACCTAGGGCAAGATGACTTGGGCGACATTACTGGTGTCGCCCAGTCTATGTGGGCAACACTAGCAGTGCAGCCGGGGTGACACCACAAGTGTCGCCTAAACCAAAGACCCTCGTTTCAGTTTGGGCTTTTTCCAGTGAATTTTCATGACAAAAAAATGAACATTAGAAGTCAAAACCAGAAGAAAAATTGAGTCGCAGGAGAAAAAATAAAGTAAAATTGAGTTCAAAAATATACTTGCAAAATCAGGATATTTCCCTCAATGAATCGGTCATCTCGGGTGACCCGGTTGTGAAGACACTGGTAAATGCCTGCTAACACAGTTAGAACAATGGTGTAACCTGCTCTCTCTCAGAAGGCATGGACTAAAGGAATAAAGGAACTACTAACCATCTTACGACCGCTCAGGAAAAGAATGGATCCCAACAACACAAAAAGGGAAATTAAGATCTATTCGATGGCCCGAGACCGCTCTCCATCGGTACCAGCAACTCCATATCGACCCACTGACCGTGTGAAGAGTAGGCAAGCCCCAATAGCCGTGCACCCATGATGGAATGATTGTCGGTGGTAGTAGAAGGTTGATACGCAATCCCATCCAAGCTCAAGCCAGAGACCCTAGCAATTTCGTCCAAAGTTGGCGTTGTCTCGCCTGTAGGAAGAAAGAAGGTGTTTGTTTGATAGTTGAACCTCTCAGCAAGAGCCTCGAGGAGAGGAAAGTTCACATGGCAAGAGGACATGTTCAAGATACTTATCATTGAAACTGAAGCAAAAAAGACCATGAGCTCAGGCCATTGCTGAGCAGAAAGAAACTAATCCCTGAACCAGAGCCTAATGACAGGGAAGCCATTGACAACCCGATTGATGGCCCTGCGAAATATGGGAGGGTAGGCCTTCAGGGAAATGCATAAAACAAATGAAGAACCTCCTCCTCTCCTCCATTATCAACCCGCTCAGAAACCTTCCATTTGCCCTTAGAAATAGCATTGTTCTTCCTAGGAGCCATGAAAGCCTAACAGTGAGAACAAGAAAAACAAGTAAGATCAGAGGAAAGATGATGAAGAAGGAAGGGGATGAAGATGGGAAGAAGAAAGAAGAGCTTGAAGGATGAAGGGAGAATGGGAAGGAGGAGATTTTATGGAAAATAGGAAATCCGAACCAAAACTTACTGTGAAGGTTTCCACTTCAGCCAACAGAAGGTTTTAGCAACTCCAAGACCTTCTATAACAAGAATTTCAAAATTTGCAGGTCGGTTGTCTGGGCAACACGCTTGGTGTCGCCCAAGTCTGTACCCGGGCTAGGCGACACCACCAGTGTCCCCCGGGTGGCACCACTAGTGTCACCCACAAAATTTTTGACAAAAACCCCTCTGCTCAATTTTCCACAAAAAAAAAAAAATCTTATTTTTTAGGGGTGACACCACGTTTGTTGCCCAGACTGTGTGGGCGACACAACCAGTGCCACCCGTGTGACACCATTAGTGTCGCCCAAAACCTTTTTGTCAAAATTCTCGCGCTCAATTTTGGAGTCTTCCGGGGATCAAGTTCGGTTTTATCATGTGTTTTTATGACTATTTTCAAAAATTTTAATTAATTTTCAAATGCTCCTTGGTGGCACGAGCCTAAACTACCGGCTCAGAAAAATGTCAAACTTGTGCGACATAAAAGAGCCGAGACATGAAAAACATCCAACTCGTCTGACGTAAAGAACCGAGACAGGAAAACATCAAACTCGTGCAACGTAAAAGTGGCGAGATAGGTACCATCTAGCTCCGTATGATGTAAAAGGTCGGGTTTATCCACTTCATCGTCAAACTCGTGTGACGTAAAAGAGTTGAGGTAGGTACCGTCTAGTGCCGTATGACGTAAAAGGTCGGGTGTATCCAGTTCAATGTCAAACTTGTGCGACATAAAAGAGCCGAGACATGTAACGTCTAGCCCCATATGACGTAAAAGGTCGGGTGTATTATGTCTAGCCCCGTATGACATAAAGCGTAGGGTGTATGGTCCATCGCTGCATGACGCTAAACTGCTTAGAGGGTTTTATGATTGCACGAGTTAAAACTGCTAACGAACCTTGTTTTTTGAAATATCTTTCTCTTTTCAAAATTTTCACTATATGTCTTGTGTTTTCAAAAACGTTAATTTCTTTGTTAAAATCGTAACATGTCCTTGCTCCGGGTTCTATTTCAAATATCCTTCTATCTTCAAAATTTGTATAAGTCTTTTAAAACAAAGGAGCTTGGACACTCGTATATGATGATTACTGCGTTGCCGCGATTACCGCTTTGCTGCCTCGTCTCTCTCTTCGGAATCGGCCAGACAAGTCTCTTCCTATAGAAAGCCTTAAGAAACCCTAAGGAAATCAAAGAAGATGCCAGGGTTAAAAAGAAAAATTTTCAAACTGTGAAACCAGTGAAGTTAAGTGGCATGGCCAGAAAATCCAACCTGAGTTTCAAGCTTGTGCAACTAATCGACATCCCTAGGTTGAAAATGCCCTAGGGGGGTGAGCTCGGCAATCGCAATGACTTGGAGGGATTAGTTGGTGCGCCCTCTAACCACGTGATGTCAGGAAGAAATTTAAAATGACTATGTTATCTTTGACATTCACCTGCCCCTCGAAGGACAGGGAATGCCAAAGTGTCTACTTCTTTACTACTCACCTGTCCCTCGAAGGACAGAGTCAAAGAGGGGCAACTGTAGACACCCCATTTTAAATCTGGCAAATTATGTGGTTTCCTGAACCCTTAGAACCGCATTATCCAAGTAAACCCAAATCTATAGCCCACACAGCCTACAATGTGACCCATATCATTTTGCCTACCCAGAACCCTGTAGATACCCTGTTTTCACCCAGAGTCTTGCAAACGCCCTATTTTACTAAACAAATCACCAAAAATAGTAAAATAACTATTTTGGACCCAAATTTTCTTTAAGAGGTTCACAACAGCTTGAACGACACACTTGAGCTAAAACTTTTCAGTGTTGGTCAATTTTAGCTTGGGCGACACACCTAGTGTCTCCCAACTCAGACTGGGCGACACGCTTTGTGCCGCCCCGCCCACTAGACTGGGCGACATACCCAATGTCGCCCAGGCGACACATTGTGTGTTGCTCAACCCAGTTTGACTTGAAATCTTCCATTTTTGGCAAGACAACTCACTGGTCAGTCCTGGACAAAAAGTTACCGTTTTAGGCAGTCCTGACCTGGGCGACACTACCAGTGTCACCCAGCCCAGACTGTCTTAAAACGGCAGTATCCGCACAAGAATGATCCCCTGCCATTTTAAGCCAACTTTCCCTCACTTTGGTTGAGCGACACTGTCAGTGTCACCCAGACTTGGGACCCCAAAAAGGCAGTCTAGGGTTGGCAATTGGCTTGTGATTGAAAGTTTTCCTTTGTCAAATGATTTTAGTTTATAAAAACCTCATTTTCGTGGCTGTGAGGGCCCGGGACCTCTTAACTTCGTGAGCTTATGAAACCCTAACCCTAACCCTGAGAAACCTTAACCTAGACCTAAGGAACCCTAGTTCTTCAATCATCTTTAGGGCACAACAACCCTTTTAAATCAGAGATCTTCTGGTCAACTTCTGAATTAGAGAGGCAAAGAGGATGCCGGTTCTGATACGGGTGAGCCCTCGAAGGGGTGTAGACCGACCTTCTCCCTCCTCTCCCACTAGGGTGGCCCAACATGAATCACTTGGATCTTCCCAAATTTCCACAGCACACGATCCGACATATAGTACTCTGCAATGTGGAAACTTATCAGATATGATCGACACAACGCATTTTCCTTACTGAGTATATCTAATGCGTTGTACTCCTCATATGGTTACCAATTCACCTACAACAATAACATAACACAACACCGTTAATGGGTCTTTGCATTAAACATTGTCAATTGAGATATCATAAAAAACATAACACTAACCATGTCACTTATAACAAAAACATAACACTAACCATATCAATTGAGAAGTCATCAAATGCTGTTGATGGGTCTTTACAGCGTGGTTGTTTCTTCCACTTGCAAGCTCTAGGCATTCTATGGTGATAGTTTTAGGTTTGGTGCATTGAGCTCGAAAATGCTCATAGATCCAACACTGCACAAAAAAAAACTAAAAGTAATTAGTATGAAGCCAAAAAGACGGCAAATATCTAAATATTAACTAAATAAATGTGAAAATTACCTGTAGTAGTGTTGCTAACCCACTAAAATGCGTATCGCATCCACGACTTTAGACAATGAACGATACAAGAAGGCAAGTGCTGCTACAACCCATGCATAGTTATTGGCAACTTGTAAGCATGGACCCTTGAGATGCGTTGGCAAATATAGTTGTACCGACTAAATAAAGGAGATAAACTCGAGTGTGTTGAAGCAGTTTTAATTTGGTAGGTTTTTTTGGTAGTTGCTTGAATTTTGTCCTCAATCAAGTATGTTTAAGACAACTTACTTATCACCTTTAGGGCAATCTCAAAAATACTCCATGATGAAGGCCTTGTAATCTGTAGGTTTGATGCATGTTACAGGCTCTCTTGTCACAAGTATCGTTAATATATGCCACACATTGTGCAAGGTTGGAGTCAACTCACCAACAGTTAAATGTGTGGTATTTGTCACCTTGCACCATTTCCCTATAAAGGCCCTCAATAGACTGTTATCGATATGGAAGACCCCAATGTCTATCAAGGAGCTCAATTTGGTCTTTTCAACCAAAGCTACCTGTCGTGGATCTAGCTCCTATTTCCCTAGCGTCTTAGTTGATTCATTAATATGATTTTTATTTTTCTTCAGAAATGAAGTTCAATCAGAAATGACATACATTAGTTATTAACAATATAAGAATTACCTAATTAATGTAAATCATGAACTAAAGTAAATAGACTATTGTACCTTTTTCCTTTGATCGGACGAAGTGGATGGGTCCCTTGTTCCTCTTAACTGTTCATCGCTAAATCTATTTATATTATCTGAGTTTTACCTGTGCACATCACATCAATTAAGAGAATATGTACATATGAATTGGTAAAAAAAAAAAACACAAGTGGATGCTCCAACAAAAACAAAAAAGAGAATAATGTACGTACTAACAAAAAAGAGAATAATCTATGTACGAAAAAAGAAGGATAATAAAAGAAACAAACATACGTATATGTGTCCCAAAAGTGCAAAATTAACATAAATAGAACAAACACTAAAAACAAACACCATTATTATTTGTAGTAACAAAATTTTCCACAAAGTAGGTGCTACAAATTAAAAAACAAAATAAAAAAAATAAGTACAAGCATATGCCTTCAAGTGGGTGCTTTACATGTTGCCCTGTTATGACCAGTTCCTTTGTACCGACCACAGTGATTATGTCGCAATGGTACTCCTTGCGACTCGATGCGCTTATTTCTAGGTCAGCTAGGGGGACATCTTGAGTGAGGTGGAAGCACTCGTACTTCCTCTAGAGGAAGCTGGCCACGTAAACTACGCCTGGACAAGTCGATCAAGGTAACTGGCATGATAGTTACGGAATATGCTTCACGGAATTTTGCAACTGTGAAATATTCTTCGCAATAGTCAACATGATCCCTTTTCATTACTTGAAGGGCTTTACAAGCATGCTTGCAAGGCAAACCTGTTATTTGCCAACCTCGGCATTCACATTCTCGTGCAATAATATTTAACTTATAATTCATGCGATCACCCCTTGCTTCATATACTGCTCCATTTGATGTCACAATAACCCTCACGGAAAGGGATTGCTTTATGATTTTTTTTTTAATTCATTTTGAGCTTTCGGGGTAACTGTTGTAGTCCAAGTTTCAGCTTTCAAGCTACGAGTAGCCATTAGTTCCATGATTTGTCTCCTAATCAAGTCAACACACTAGAGAATTGGCATATCTCATGCTTCTAGAATCCACTTATTATATGACTAAGCCACATTGGTTGTTACTTGGTCATATCGATTACCCCTGAACTGTGATGTGACCCAATGATTTGGTGATACTTCCATGAACTATTGAATGAGTCCTCAGAAAGTGATCTAATTTTCATCATCTTATCAAAAACTCTTGCTGCCTATATGCTCTACATGCTCCGATAAAGGCACATACAACTGCTTTCTTAACAACATTAGGTATGTCTTTTTTCTTCGTTCTTGAAATTCTCTTGCTAAATGATGCTCACAGAAGGCATGATGAGCATTCTAAAAAACTTAACAGACAGTATCAACTAGACCACGGTGTCTATCTGATAAAAAATGATTTCACGATCCGTCTTAATAGCAATATTTAGATATTCTATAAACCATAACCAGTTATCGGTATTTTCGGCATCCACAATTGTGAATGCAATAGGAAATATTTATACATCCCCATCGAGTGAGTTGGCAGCAAGTAGAGTCCCAAGGTATCGTGCCTTCAGTGATGCCCCATCGAGAAATAGAAGTGGATGACATCCATTTTTGAAACTATGTATTGACCCATAAAAGCATAAAAACAATCGACGAAATCTACCTCCTGGTCATACTTGTCCTATCACATAACTACCAGGATTCGTCTCTATCACACGGTTTACATATACTTATAACTGGTTGTATGCTTCTTCTTGCAAACTATGTATGTTTTTTATGACTGTTTCTTTTCCTCGCCAAACCTTCTAATAGGGTACTTCTAACCCATAATCTCAAGACAAATCAGTCATGATTTCTCTAGCCTTGAAATGCGCAGTGTCACTTAATTTATCCTTGATTAAGGATGCAACAAATTTTCGTGACGCTCTTTTCTCTACATCATTGCATGCCCCAATATTGCATGAGTGATCTTTTTTCCATGTTTTGATTTTAAAAATATTTGCTATGCCAAGCTTCGCAGCGTATATCTCCCATTTGTATACATCACCCTTGCATTTTACCCTTAAACGATACCCCTCATTTTTAATAAGACAGTGTGTGAAATGGTTTGCTATAGCAAACTTGTTAAGGGCTTTTCGAAAATCTTTTAAATATTCAAACTATTATCCTACCCCAACAAGTGCATTCTCTCATGTGCTTAGCAACCTTGGTGTATTGTTTTGTTCAGAGCTAGAGACCAAAACATTAGAGGGTTGTGGGCCTTTCGACTGCTATAGTATTATGTGAAGTACTTCTACCCCTACATTCACTCCCATGAAATACATAGATGAACACTTGACTCTAGCCTTCATGGGCATTCAAGATCCTAACAATATCATCATCAATGAATAGGTTTACCATAAATCTTCTATTTTTCGGGACAAAATACCTCAGTGATATCAAGTGCATGTCAAGTGATAAACGCTCTGCTACGTATTTTCACATGTCATCTAACCTAGTTCTACAGTCAGTGAAAAAGGTAAATGCATTACCATCAATATAATCTAAAGTCTCATCGACACTTGTTCGGAGTTCTCCACCGAAAAAGCAATAAATTAATCTGCTATCACCTATTTTCTTTTGTCATGCACAATATTTGTAGTAACCTACTCCATACATTGCATATACAACATCTTAAATACTAGCCTTAAACTTGCCCAAGTTTGGTAGGCTCAAGTCAGATTTTCTAAAAAAGAAGCTACTCTAAATTTAAAAAAGAGCTATGCTTATTGTTTTTTAATGACAAATTATATTTTAACAAGAGCTTGGCAAATTTTAAGAAAGATTTTTGTAACAAGAATTGCTACTAAATTTTAACAAAAGAAAGATGATGGATCATCATCTATAAGATCAACATAATGTAGTAAAAATAACCCAAAAATTATTACCATCAATCACATCTATACCTTAAAATGACAAATAGAGAGAAAATGACAATATCCATAACAAATTAAGAAAAAAAAATCAATACATCTTAAGCCATGATCAATCCATTCATTTAATTGTCATTGACAAATTAAATTTTAACAAGAGCTAGGAAAATTTTAATAAAGATTTTTGTAAACAAGAATTGCTACTAAATTTGAACAAAAGAAATATTATGGATCAACATCTATAAGATTAACATAAAGCAGTACAAATAACCCAAAAATTAGTACCACCAATAACATTCATACCTTAAAATGAAAATAAAGGGACATTGACAATATCCATAACAAACTAAGA
Source organism: Amborella trichopoda (assembly GCF_000471905.2). Next base: position 1,100,368 of record NW_006499092.1, read on the forward strand.
AAAAAAAAAAACCAATACATCTTAAGAATTACCTATCAATTCCTTCAATTGTCAATGACAAATTAAATACAGCTATCCAACGACAGATTTTAGGGAAAGGTTCTCATCCACATTTTGATCTGAAACAACACAAATTTAAAGACCATCAACAGGCTTTTGATTCACATTTTCACTTCATATGATTAAGGAAAAGGTTTTCACATGCCAAGCTTTAACCCCAAAGTTGAAGTTACAATGCAAAAATTAGATAAAAAAAATGTTTCGAAATATTTAATTGAACAATTCTTTCATACTTGGGCCTCAAAAATCGAGCTCAGCCCAGGTATGACCTTCGTAGAGAGTAGTGCTCTGTAGGACCTTCGTAGAGACAGTGAGAGTTCTGGGACCTTCGATTGTAGAGAGAGAGGGAGAGAAAAACCTTTGTACAGACAGTGTTGTGGGACCTTGTGTAGAGAGAGGGACAGAAAAACGTGATACTTTGCGAGACCTTGGTAGAAAGAGAGATTGAGATAAAAGTTGAGTTTTGGCTTAAGTCGAGAGAGTGAGTGGGGCCTTGGTAGAGAGAGGGAGAGAGTAAAAAAATAGGTCGTGAGAGAGAGTGAGTGGGCCTTGTAGAAAAAGAGGGAGACAAGATCTCGCCTTACAAGAGAGAGAAATGACCTCGTAAGGGGGAAAATTCATGGAGAGGAAAATGGGAATGCCGTGAGGAAGGAGAAGGAAAGGAGAAGGGTGTGAGGGAAAATCGTAGAGGGGGAATGTCGTGAGGAAGGACAAGGAACGGAGAAGGGCATGAGGGAAAATCGTGGAGAGGGAAAAAGGAATGCAGAGAAATGGGTAAGGGTAAAAGATAAATGGGTAAAGTTAAAAGGGAGGGTAGTTTAGTCTTTATTTTTATTATTTTTAGATTGGGGGGGGGGGGGATTATTAGTTAGAAAAGGTGGTTTTGGAGAAAAATATGTGAGGAAAGATTAGGGTCGGGGTAGAGTGTTTAAAAAGCACATATTTGGAGGCTTTCAGCACTTTTCCCTACTATTTAATCAATTCCTACCCACACCTTGCACGTCCTATTCCAAAAAAGCGTAATAAACCTTTCTAATCTAGGTTCATCTTTTATTAAAAAACCTAATCTACTCCTATGAGCTAAGGAAATAACCTCTTTATAAAAAGGAAACTACCGATTAATATCCTATCATTTATAACCAAAATACTTATCTTACCAGAAGTACACCCTTATCTCTTATTCACACGCACTAACACATACCCACGTTAATCTTAGGAAAAGCTAACCCTACCCACGTTAATCTTAGGAAAAGCTAACCTTGTCAACTAATCATGCACCAATAATTACCATTATACTTGCAACTAATAACTTATCCATTCCATAAAAGATAACTCTTATTTAAAACCCATAATAACTTATCCATTCAAATTTCCAAAAGATTTCATTCAGAAAAACAAACGTGCTCTAGGGATTTGGAAATGGATTAGGAAATGAAGAAAAACTCATTTTATTTTTTATTTTTTATAAATTGGTTTGGCTCATTTGGCACCCACCACCGCTACCACATTTACCTAGCGCCAATTCTAAATATTGAGGGGAAAAAAAAAAAACTAAAAAGCAACTTGTAAAATAGAAATGAACTGAAAGATTGGACCCATTATATGTATTTAATGGACATGGTTCTATATAAGGCGACAATCTTGCTTGTAAAAATCAGGTTTCTATACTCTGAATGTTTGTTTTAATTTAAAGGTATATATTTGATACGTCTTTTAAGATAACATAAAAAATGACACGTCTTTTAAGATAATATCAAATTTTTATGGGTGTGGTTTTATAAGGTTGCAACCTTAAAACAATTCAATTAAGGTGCATCTCTAATTTTATCATAAAATGTAATTTTGATGTAAAAAATCCTTACGATTATCTGAAAATCTATTTTCAACTCTAATTATAAAATTTTAAACTCCAATAGTGGTTAAAATCAAGTAGATCTATAAACATATGAAAATCTTGAAAATGGACGGTCAAGATAATGTGTTCCAAGACACGCTATTTCTGGGACTGAAATTTTTTTTTTTTGTCATATTCATACATCTCGATGTGGAGATAATCAATTAGTAGGTTTTTCAATATTAAAACAACCTTTTCCAATGAATTTTTGAGGTGTATCTTTAACTCTACATTTTAAGGTTGTAACTTTATATAAACTTTTTCATGCCCAAATAAAATAAACAGCAAAGACTACTACAACCTTATAAACAAAAGGTTTTTAATCTTTTTCCACATTTATTTATGGACCCAGTTTCTACGGTCCATGTAAAACTGAGACTCCTCTTAAAAATCTATTTTTGAGATGAATTTTTTTACTTAATTTTTAAAGATATGTAATCTCTAGCATGGAAATAAGGAAAATAAATAAATAAATAAAATTAAAAAATTAAAAATAATAATTCTATTAAAAAACATTTGGATCGTTAGTTTCAATTGGTTTTAGATGGACCACCTATTTGCATCCTCTTTAAGATAGAAGCTTTATACCTCTGGATATGCAGTCCAGCTCGCATGAAACTATTTTTCTTTATTTAGTGTCAAACAAAAATAAACTAAAAAGAAATTTCATGATTATCCAACGGTGTTATCCAAAATCTACGGTCACACTATGTACGTGAAAATGAGGCTTCATTAGTAAAGGGGTGTGGTTTGTATAGAGCCTAGGCTGTAAACAATCAAATTAGATTCTACCCTCAAATAGTGTTGAGAAATGTGGTTTCAACATTGGAAATCTTTGTGATAGCCTTAAAATATATTTTCATCTTTATTTATAAATTTTAAAGCTTCAAAAATAGTGTAGATCAAGATCTATGAAAACTTGAAAATCTTGAAATTGATGGTCCAAAAATGCGTTACAAAATACACTATTTCCAAAACTTGAAATCCATTTTTTTCTCATGCTCAAGCATTTTTATGTCAAGATGATCAATTTGAGGATATTTGAGCATCAAAACAACTTTTTCTCGTGAAATTTTTGAGGTAGGCTCCCATTTGATGGTTTAGAGCTTCGGTTCTATATAAACTTTTCCCATAGTAAAATAGTTAAAGAAAAAATTATTCGCGAAGCTACGGGTGCAAGAGCCTGCTGAAGAGAAGGAAGTTCCAAAAAACCCATGGTTAAAATGAATTTAAATGGTGTAGAATGTTTTTTTAAAAGCATTCCCTTATCAAATATTAAAAATTTTATTTTTTATTTTATTTTCATAATCATCTGAACTTAGATCATGAATATCTAAAGTTTTGGATTAAAAATTTATTTTTATGATAGGTTTTCAGTAAGGGTGCAAATGGACCTGGACCCGACCCATACCCGCCAAGTATACCCGAGAAGGGTCCAAGTATGGGTCCAAGTTTTGGACCTGCGGGTAGGGTCCGGGTCTAATAAAAGATACTTGGATAGTCTCCGGTCCAGGTCCAGGTACAGGTCCTGCTATGCCTGACCCGGAGGGTACCCGAACCCGAATTTTTAGTTTACCCAAAGTCCAAAGCTCCAACCGTAAAATTGTTTCAATACTTTTCTTTTTCTCCTAGTTCCCCAAATGGCCCCCATCGCCATCCTCCCTCTCTGCAATTCTTCCTCACTTAGTTTCTTGGAGACATAGTTCTCATTTAGATCTTGAATGTCTCTCTCTAATCGCCCACCCTTCAAAAAATTAGTTCTATGTTGTTCACAGTTGTAGGCTACAAAAAAAGAACCTCATAGTGAAGTTGGCAATGGACCCGACTAGACCTAGGACCCGACAAGATAGACCCCGGACTTGACAAGTATGGGTATGGGTCCGACTTTTGGCCTCGACAGGTCAGGTCCGGGTCCAGCCGGACCCAACCCATTGCCACCCCTAGGTTTAAGTGGGGGCCCGCATATGTACAATATGAGTGGCTAACTCATAGAAACCCATCCCATCGTTAAAGCATCCTTTCTTCGAAAAATGAAATGACAAATTAGAGTCACAAATGCAAGTGGTGTACCGTAGACTAGAATATTTGTATGTCCCGACTGTCCACGGGCTAATTGTACTAGTACTCTATATAGAGTACCAACTTTCCCGGGGCATTTTAGGGAAAAAGTTTATATAGTGCCAAGGCTCTAAACAGTCAATTATAGCCGACTTGGATCTGCATTATTTTTTAAGTTTTAAATTTTATAATTTAAGATAAAAATATATTTTAAGGTTATCTAAAGATTTTCAGTATTGAAACTGCATTTCTCAGCACTATTTGAAGGTGATTTACTTTGATTGTTTAGAGACTCGGTTCTATAGAAACTGCACCCGCCTTTCAATGGTTCGCTCTTTTCCGGAGGTATACGCGCTTTTTAATTGGTCGTTCTGGTCCCCGCTGGCATGCCTTGCTCTCCCACTCTCCCACTCTCTCTTTCTTTCGAAAAAAAAAATGCAAGCAAGAAATAGGAAATTTGAATGAAAATCAAGTGAAATAATCCCAGTTTAAGATAACGAACGAACGAACGCGAAGGCATGCGCTTGCTCGCCATTAATTAACGACTGAAGTTCGTCCCTACCATCACAATCCATTTAATCCCACTCCAACAATATGGAATTACCATAGGCCAAAAGATTCTGTACTTCTACAGTAGCGTAGTATCTATTTACTCCTTCAGGCAAAATGATACTTTTAGATCTCAAATTTAGAGAAATAACCAGATAAAATTAATACCTCAAGATTGAATTGATACTATCTGAACTTTGAAGGGCTAGAAGTAAGTCTCACATAATATAAAATTAAAATTTCTCTCCTTTAACATAGTTGTCTAGTAGCCCCAATAAAATTTTAGACTATAAAAACGACTGAGGGAGTACAGGCGCAGTAAGCTCCCGCTGGAGCACACAATATGATATGCTTCCATTTCTGAACGGGAAAACAAAACGACGGGGTCTGACATTGAGCTACTTCACATAAGAAAAAAAAGCAAAGAAAAATGATGAGAAGAAGGGACTGCTACTGAACAGTAAAGGTCTCTGGGGGAAAGAGAGATTAGAGGAAGTAGACCTCAATAGTGGCGTGCTTGGTGCATTGGCAGACAGGGCAGCAGGGAAGTATGACCTCGCACGGACCGCACGCGCACAGGTGCCTGCACGGCAGCATAAGCATCCTCGCTTCACGCAGCCCGCACGCCCTGCACCTCACCATCTCCTCTTCTTTTTCTTGGAAAGAGGAAGAGGCGGTGTCTTGGACTTGGATTCTCTGGTTGATCCGGTCTATGGTCTTGGTCAGGGCCACGGCCATGGCCTCGTTGCCTGCTGCTATCCTCTGCCAATGAATTTGCATCGTCTCTACCCGTCTCATCTCCTCTTCCAACTCTGCCTTCCACTTCCTTGCTCTTTCTATCTCTGCTTCTTTTTCAGTCATCAACCTCGCTGTGCTGTCTTCGATCGCCCGAAGAAAACCCCATAAATGTCCATTCCCCTGCTCCTGCAACCCCATTCTGGTCCTCTCGTTCTGTTAACCAAACGAACTTTTAGTTCACAATACAAAAATCATAGATTTAACCATGGAAGAAATGGATACATGCTAAGCGAAAGACAAATCTAAAAATACGAGTGCCGCGACAGTGTAGTTACCTGTAATGCCATGAAGCGATCAGTGTCCTGTCCCTCCCTTTGAAGCTGATAGGTAACCCACTGCTCGAAATGAGTGGGCACAGATAGAAACCCTCCCATCCTCTCCATATCACTACCTTCTACTTGTTTCGAGCACATGTCGTTGTTGCTGCTTGACGCAGTGGAATAAGGCCTTTCTATGAAGAAAGCCATTTCATCAAAGAAAAACAACAAGATTGAGAGAGAGTAACTTGCGAAGTTAATAATGGTGGGTGGGCAGCGATTGGGTCAGTTTCCAGTCAAACTCAAAAGGTTTTGCGATTATTTCTGAATAATCGTGCCGTTCAACTTTCTCGAGAGAGGGATTGCCGCTCTCAGTGGGTCGATGAGTTTTTATCATGCGCAGTCATGTTAGTGCTTCCATCCATTGCTTCAAAGTTTCATAAATAGGAGCGCCAACTCCACCCCAGTTTTAATGCAATTGAGACGTACGTTTCTGGGCTCTTTCATGACATGAGCACTTATTTCTTTGGTGCCTGCAGCTGAGTCTTAGTCGCAGTTGCAGTTGCAGTTGCAGTTGCGGCAGAGCTGCGGCGATGGAAGATGAAAAGGTCGGGCGGCGCTTAAAAAAGGAAAGACAGTGAATGGTACGTGCACATTTGCTAGCGCCTGTTCATCAAGGACAAGAATCACGATAAATGTGAACTGTATTTCTGAACCAACCACATTGGCCGTACGAATACTCCAATTATCTATTTCCTTTTACTCGATAAACCCTTTTCCTTATTGTGGGGGACGGAATTTTTCAAGTGCGTCGTGAGAAAAACTTGGGCAACAAAGAGAATGGGAGAAAAACGTGGTGACAAAGATTTGGTTAACATTGCCGATTATAATTTGCCCTTTTTTTTTCTATTGGATTGTGACCTAAGGTTTAGGTCATTTTTGGAGTGGTCACACATCATGGCATTGGACCACTAGCTTTTTGGCTTTAGGCCACATAGAGAGCAGGACCGCTTGAGTAGTGACCTAAATCTCAAGTCACTACCATAAGTTTGAGAAAAAATTAAAAAAATTAAGGAAAAGTTTTTACCGAGCTGAGGTCTAAACATTCAAATTAGAACCCACTTTAAAAATTTCACTAGAAGATGTTGTTATGAAGCTCAAATATTCTCAAATTGATCATCTTGACATCAAGATGCATGAACATGATAAAAATATATATTCCAAGTTTTGGAAATGGTGCTAACGATATTTTTGGACTGCCAATTTTCAAAGATTTTGGTGTTTTCATAGATCTGTGTGATCTGCACTACTTTTTAAATTTTATAATTAAAGATGAAAATATATTGCAAGGCTATCACAAAGATTTCCAGTATTGAAACTACATTTATCGACTATTTGAGTGTGCGCTTTATTTTGATTGTTTAGAGCCTCAGCTTTAAACAAACTGCACCCAAAAATAAAATCAGGTCTAATATTATTAAAATCGGACTGAGGGGTAAACTAAAAAAAATATATTTGAAGGGGCGTGGTATTTAAATGCAAACATTTTATATGTTTTTCCTTTAGTTTTTGTATCAGTATAAAAATTTGTATCCCTTTTTTTTCTTCCTTTTTTTTTCGGCTCTGACTTTTGTTCCAACGTTCTCATTCTTGGGATTGATATAAATCTATTTATTGTAGCACTTTTCGTAATTTTCGGTAAAAAAAAATTTTGTGAACTTTTTTTGAATAAGCAATTGAAGAGATAATTAAAAAAAAACGGATTTTGTGCTCGTACTTTTCCCTCCTTTATGTGTGCGAGTGTTGGGTTTATGTAGCCCTTAAAGGCCTTATGAGTGTCTAATGAAAATCATTTATTATAGTAGAACATAAACTCAGTGGGAGTGTGGTCCCTCGAGGACCATACTAAGCTGATAATATTTGCTGATACCTGACTGTGCTTGACGGTCTAGGCCAGTCGGTTGGAAAACTCAAGGTACCTGGGCATAAAGCATAAACCGAGAAGGGTTTTTGGGTTAGCCCTTGATGAGGTCGGAGCTTATGCCTAGATGAGTGAGCCAAGAGACTGTGTGACCATTGTGTGATGGTATGCCTACAGAGACGGGGGCCAAAACCTCATCTATGATCCATCACACGGCATACATATCGATAGATCGTTCGATAAAGTCAGTTATCCACCTTTTGGGTGAAGCGTATGCATGTGCGAGAGATACCCCTATGCACCATAGGGTTGTGGGCACATCAGGTCGTGGCGACCTTGTTTCGTCTCTAGGGGAGGACCTATAATCCAAAAACTGGGATTGCGACCCCTTGGCTTATCGAGCAGACTTTGGTGACTCGCTAATGAGCCCCTGCTTAGAATGTGAGTCATGGGAAACACTGGGTCGGTTTGATAAAACAATTGTAGTCTGTAGTCTACAGTTGAAGGTAGAGTACCCTGTGATCGGTGATAGAATTTCTGAACCATATAGATCCATTTCACATCATATTAATTTAATTGCGTTCATTTTATTATTAAATTATTTTAGATTTATTATTTGAATTTTTATAAGTCATTTGATATTTTATTTCTTATTTTTGGATTTATAGAAATAAAGTTATTAATTTACAAAATTATAATGTTTTAAAATCCATTCTGTTTCATTTTAAAATATTTATTAAAAAGTACATGGGTCCCCATAATGCACATGGGCCCACCATGTAGGTATTAGGTGGGGCCCCACATACCATACATGGTTGGCATGCCCCACCCTTGGATACCTTCTCTAGTTACTTTGTGTTCAAGTTTATTAAATATGGTACTATATCTTGTAGCATATGGTCAAATATTGATTAGGAAATATTGATCATATCTTATCTTGATTATTGAAGGTATATATAAACTTGATATTATTTGATATATTCTTATGGAATATATGAGATGGATTATGCAATTTTATGGAATGCATGATATTTTAATAGATTTAACTTATTTAAATATATTGATGGGAAAAATGGTTTAAGAAAAGGGGGATAATGGTTGATGCACCTTCCATAATGTTGATGGCCCATCTATGGAATGGATGACTCAAATCTCTCACCCCACAAGTCACCTTGATCAACGTTCCATATTCAATCTCAAGAAAGAGGCAAACTATGAGAAACCCTAAACCTAAATTTCACTATAAATAGGGGAGCTCTCCCCACATCTCTACACACATCTCTCTCTCCTCCCTAGGGGCCACACCCCTCTCTCTCCTCTCAGGCTTTCTCTATCTCCTAAGACCTATAAGGGGCACGCCTCAACCCTAAGTCTCTTTTTTTCTCTTTCTTGACCTAAAGATTTAAGGGTTGGAAAAATTAGGGTTTGAGCATAATTATTTTGGAGTTAGGATTTTGTAGAGATTAAGGGTGGTTACTTAGTTTGGTTGAAATTAAAAGCTAGACCGTTGAGCATACGCCATTGGATGTGGTGACTCGGTGTAGAGTGTAATAAGTTCGGTTGAGGTAATCTCTGACATCTTCTCTTTTACTTATTTTGCTCTTTTATTTTATATTTTCAAGCATAGTATTAAGTTATAAAAATAACATCAAATGGTTGAGTTTTATTTTATTGTTGTGTTGTTTTATTTTAAAATATTTATTGATTGTAATAAGATCATATGTAAGTGTTCTTTTTGTCAAAATAAAAAAGAGTGATTATTATCATTAAAAAAAAATTGTACTCCCTAAACCAACTTGTATTCGCGGGTAAAAAATTGTATTCCTTGAAAAGGGGGATTTTGTGCTCGTGCTTTTCCGTCCTTTACGTGTGCCGAGAACTACATACATGACCGGCAAAAAACCACAAGTAAAAGTCCGTTTATTATTCCTTTTAAGCGTAAATTTAGTGAAAAAAGTACGGGACAACAATATTATGCCATCGGAGCAACACTCTTTTACTTGGGCTTTGCAGATGGCAAAGTGTACGGCAACCCATCAGAGTAGGAGTCAAAGATAAGATTCAGTGAGTTTTGACGAAGATAATAAGCAGGTGAGAAACGGAATGAGAGAGCTGCAATGCCGAGGGAAGGGATGAGTGTTTGCAAGCAGGGTAAGCAGCATCGTTCCTGGCCAGCCTTTCAAGTGTGGACAAAGGCGTGCACTCCACCTGCCCCTAATTTTTTTTGCTCAAATAATTGAGACGAAAGCCTGCGTACGAATGGCGCCGTGTGTTCGATACGAAGATAAAAAGGCCGGTCGTATCATTTATTTACGTTACCCAAGACGGACTATGGAACCGGCCGCAAATGCTTCTTATTATTAGCCGAAATATATTCTACTTCCTCGGGAGTATACTCTCTAAATACTCCCTTGGCTACAGCCCCACCTAATATTAATATTAGGGCCCCAAATTTTGGGGATATATCCGCCTTAGCGCACGTGGCTTAACATAAAAAAAACGAAAAAAAAAAAAAAAAAAAATAAGGAAAGAGGCTCTTTAGATTGAAAACTTAAATTTTAGCTTCTCTCGATAATAATCACCTTGTAATTCTAAAGTGGTTACCAAAATTTTAGATTAAAAAAAAAGAAAAAATCTAAGTCTTCTGACCGAGGGATTAGAAGTAAAGTATGCTCCCGAGGGAGCATAATATACATGCTCTTATCGTTATTCTTTTATATGTTTATTGGGACGATGGATACAAAATTCTTGGATATGCCTCAAAACCTGAGTATTCAAATTCCAGTATATGTAAAAACCTAGTTTTATCAACAATGTTGTTTAGGTCGATTTTTGACAAGAGATTGTCTATAAAGATACCATTTATTTTTTTGTACAAGGAGATTACAATCAATATTATCTTTTAAATTTTAAAATGGGTGGTCGTAAAAATGTCATTGCATAGATGGTGGTTGTAAGAATGTCATTGCATAGATATAAAGTTCCAAGAAAAATTCTCGGACTTCGTCACTAATCTCAAGCCATCCAATTTGACATCTAATGAGTTGCAATAAAGATAAATGGTCTTCTTGTAAACAATCCCTTTTGAAAAACCAAGTATATAACAATCCCCAGTTTGGTTTTACTAAGTTGAAAATCAGGTTTTAGTAGTGTGTAGTTAAACTAGTTTAGTCATTCATTTCATAAGTTAATTTCATACCAATATACAACAATAAAAATGATCTTATGGAATTAAGACATGCAATATGATAAACAAATTAGACAGTTCACATCTTAAGTTTTTAGCTCATTTTAAGGTCAAAATTTTCATTCTCTCTATCTACTGTGTTGATGACTATTTAAAAACGAACCATAAAATAACATTCACAAATTAAAGAGGATGAAACACTTGAGTCTCTCTCTTTCTCTCTATGTTGTGGACAATTATTAAAAGAACAAAGCATATAATGACATATCTAAATTATTCTCGAAGAAAGCCCCTCGAGCTAAACAAGATGGGGAGGTAAACCAAATTATCTTCCACCAGGCAAACTCAAGTAATCAGAATCAAGCAGCTGGCCAAGACCAGCGAGGAAATCAAAACGGGGGCAAATGATACAGACCCTACAGTTAGCCTGTCAAGCCCCAAAGGTACTTTACCCCCTTAAAACAACCCCTGATGAAGTACTTTAGCAGCGTTTGAAGGAGGGGGATCTAGTTCTCCCACCTCCTTCGATGCTCTTGTATGAGATAACAGACAAAAGTAAATATTATGTATCACCTTCTATTTTCTGCACGGCATTCATCTGAGTTGGGGATTTTCTCATCCCTACACTCGTGACCATCTCAATGAAGCGAGCTTCTCAAGCCTCATTCCCTACACTCCTTTTGAATCAAGACTCACAGTCCGGCTCCCAGGTTCTTTCTTGGATTGGTACGAGAAAGAACTTGAAAGTCCCTAACTCCCCACTTTCTAGTCTTGGTGGACCCTCCACCAAGGCCCTTCGTAATGGTAGTATGTTTGCTACCACCAACAGCACGCATCCTGCTACTGGCAAGTCCCTTGCCAGTCACATTGCTAAAGGTTGCCCTGTCCGCTTTCACGAAAGGCAAACAGGTTGCCATCGCTCCTGAGGGTCGCTGCAAGGCTACCCCTTGTAGTCCTTCACCACCCTGAACCTCTATGCCTAGAGGCTCGACACACCGAGGTGGAGATCCGAGGGCCTTCACCTCTCGCACACACTTAAGGGCTCGTGGTCCGTCCACTCGAGCCACACTTCGAGGCAACTTTCATGCTGTCTTGAGCTCATGTCCAAGGCTAGGACATCGGGTTGAACCCTGCACGTGCCATGCATCTGCATCCCACAGCTCGGGGCAGCGCCAGTTCTGTGCTAGCTCGAGCACACGGGGGTCGACCACTTCTTCCTCCCTCTCAGCATACACGGCTTCACCCTGTGAGAGATAAGGTCCTACCCTGTCCCTCACAGACACCAGCTCATAGGTCTTGGCCTCCTAAGGTCAAACCATCTGACCGAGTCCGGGCCGACCCCCAAGTCACCCGTAGGGCTGCTTCCAAAGGTGCACATGCACCTGCTTCACATGTTCCTCCCTGATCCCGATTCAGGTGGAGTCATGAGCTTGTTCCTTCTTCTTCCACCCTTCATTTGCCAGGCAAACACCTCAAGACCTAATACTCAAAGGTTTTCCCTAAGAGTACCATCTTGAGTCAGCCACCTCAAGTCATCCATGCACCTGGACCTCACAAGGGAATTCGAGGCAAATGCATGATGGTGGATAGAAGCTTACAGTCTCCAAGGCAGCAACCTAGATTGCCCTCTATCCTTGGACCTTACTCTCTGCTTCAGTTGATTGACACAGCCCTCACATGCTCAAGAAAGACGGGGCAGTCTAGATCTTAAGCTCGATTCTGGAAAGACGGGGCAGTCTATTTCAGCCTCAAGATCAATCAGAAGAGAGGCCTGCAACTCCTTACTAGAGAGGCCCCTAAGGCAGTTGAGGTCACCACTCTTGATGACCTCTTGCCTCACAATCCATTCTTCCCTCTCCGAAGTCTAGAATTTGAGCAGAGGTCCAAGAACATTGCTCGGTAGTTACCGTCACAAGCAAAGCCCGAGCTGTCAAGAAATCACGGTCCTAAGACTATCAAGAATTGGTCCTCACACGATCGGCGTACAAGACTCGAGTCCAATTCTGGGCATGCTGAGCCCCTACAAACCGACTTACCGTGTACGACTCGTCAACCCCGGTAGTCCACTACTCCACCTGGCTTTGACCCTCCAAAAGAAATGGTCAGCGACATGGTGATCAATGAGCTGGATGACGCCCAAGAAGATCGGATGAACAGGTTCAAGGTGATGATGCCTTCAGGCCCCGTGCTTCTCCTCCTCACCCTAAGGCTAACTCTCAGCCTGGAGAGGATACAACTCCCAGGCAAACTCCCCCACTGGCCTCCCAAGATAGCTATTCTCCCCGCATGGTTTTATAAGCTGATATAGATGCCATGGTAACCCACAGTCTCAAGAGTAAGATCCCGGGCATGCAAGGGGAGCTGCTTTACCAAAAGCTGTACCCCTCGTATATCGACCAGGTGCCGTTTCCCCCAAACTATCAAAACGGGAAGCTCCCCCTGTTCAATGATACTACATCCCCGCACCAGCATACCGCTCACTTCTAAGTGGCTTATCGAGAGATGGCAACTAATGAGCGAATCCTCCTCCTTCAGTTCGTCAAGATTCTCAAAGGGCCAACCTTCCAATGGTATGCTCGGCTACCTCCAAGCTCGGTGAACACATGGCAGGAAATGGAGCAACTGTTTTACCAATGCTTTTATGAAGTCCATAGAAACATGGAAACCATTGAGCTCCTCAGTATGACTCAAGAGCCTAGTGAGCCAGTTGATATGTTCATCACTCGATGGAGAGGGTTAACAACCTATCATGCTATTCCCATCACTAAAAGAGAAGCAGTTCAGACCTACATACGAAATATGCTGCTCGAGATCGTCTTGCATGTTAAGGCCTCCAATCCACCCTCCATGTTAGAGCTCATCTTTAAAGCAGTTCATATAGAAGGTCTGTCCAAGCACCATGGTGGATCTCACCAACAGCCCTCTAGCTCGGGAAATGGCTGGGGCAATGGAAATTCTCACTCCAATAATCTGGGCAGCCAGCAAAAAGGGGTGATTAGCGCAGTTGTCACTGTGACTGACACTAAGAAATCCATCCCTCAAACCTTGGACCTCTCCAAAGGGGTAGTCGCAATCAAGGCACAGACACCTCAGGTTGGAGGCAAGCAGCAGCAGTGCTATAATGAGGTCCAGCCCCCTAAAAATATAAATCAAAGTGACTACTGGATTGAACACCAGAACAAGGTGTACCCCTTCGAGAAGGAATGAGTCCCTGCGCTACTTCTATTATTTCTAGAGCAAAACATGATCCAGTTGCCGGAGGCCAAAGAAAAAAACTCTAGAGCAAGCTGAATAAGAGACACATGTAAGATATTGCGAATATCATAGGAGAGTAGGCCACCCCACTCAAGAGTGCTATAGGCTCAAAGACATTATCGAAGCCCTTATTAACAAGGGGCAGATGAAGCTTGAAGAGCTAAAGAAAGCATTCAGGATAACTGGTGTAGTGTCTTCTTTTTGCTCCCTCTCTCCTTGAACCCCACCTCTGCTTCGGTGGGTGCGATACCTCTCCCCTCTCCTTCTTTGCCGTTGTCCTCTAGAGTAGCCATTTCAGCTATTGTGGCTATAAGGACCTTCGCCCCTTCATCGCCCACTGGGACTACTGTCTCCAAGCCCTCAAGATCGTGCCTCTGATGACATCTTGCCTTTGCATCCCTGCAGCTACGTCACCTGAAGTAGCAACTTCCTGCTTCTCGGGTGGCCCCTCTTCAGTCTTTGGGGCCCCAGCCTCCTCTATGACTACAAGCCCTTCTTCCCAAGCGGAGCTCGGGGCTTCCCCTTCCATGACTGCATCCTCCGCTTCAGTAGGTGCAGCAACTTCCTCACCTTGAGCTGCACCCTCAAGGCTTACATCGCCAGCCCCATTGGTCTCCATTGGGACTGGACCCTCTTCCCAACCTGCTGGAACTTCTGAAGAGCCAAAGAAGGCTCAGGAGAAAGGGAAGATGAATCCTCTAGAGTGGAGGGTGAATCAGAGACCACCGAAGACACCTAGGACTCCGAGGAAGCAACATGCGAAGAACCATCTTTCGGCTCCCGAACCATTTGACGTTTGAGCCCCTTCGAAGCCCGTGCTATGCAACGAGCACGAGGAACAACCGGAGCGACTTGCTTCCTCTTCTTCCCCTTCGCTTGAGAAGGTGCAGCAGTCTCAGAAACACCCCCTTGAGAGGAGCCGGTTGCAAGTTTGCCGTGGCAACCGCTCCCTATCAACTTCTTCAAATCCTGGACCGAGAGCTCTTCATACCCCGGAACCTTGCAACCCTCCTTCCATTTGAAAATAGTAGAGAGGTTGTCAAAAATGCTCTCAGCCTTCTTCTCCATATCGAGAAACCGTGGCAAACTTATCCACGGCAATTTGGCGGGGCCGCCCAAAGTCACGCCAGTTCCAAGGGAAGCCCAGGGTGAATATCTCCCCTAATGGAGGTGTCGTCTCCATCTTCCTCTGCCACATGTCCTTGCTGCAGCGGGAGTTCTCCCCTTTCCAGGGGTGGCTGGCTTCCTAATACCCCTCACTGGTGATCCGCCACCAGCGTTTGTGGGCCCCATCGCTCGAACTGTTCTGCCAAAATATGGCAGCACGTACTTGTTGATCTCGGTGAACTCCAAGCACGTGGCCCAAGTTGTGCGAATGTGCCTCCGGAGCCAAGTCTCACGATGGGTCCCTAGCTCGTCCTTCTTTCTGTGACTGATCTTACTGTACCGCTTCTCAAAGAATACCGAGAATGGGCACCCCTAGTCTATCTCATGTTGTTTGGCAAATCGATGAGGGAAATACCCCTCAAGCTTGGCACTGTGGATGGTACGGTAGGGTAGAACCCTGACTCTAACACTCAACATGAACATCAGCTCCTTATGAGTGGTAGGAGCACCAACCAGGCTCTTACCCAGCTCATCGGCAAAAGCGCGATCTGTGAAGTTTCCAACCGGGAAGGTGCGTCTGCTCATATGAAGGTGGTCATTATAGAACAAGCTATGTGCATGACCAGAAGTATGGAAGATTGCTTTTTTCCCAGCAATCTTCAAGAGAAACGGACACATTGTTTCCTCCAACACCCTATTTTTGAGGTAGGTGTTGGGGAAATAAGCCCCAAGCCAGCCATACACATAGTGGAGGTGGGAAAGGCGCCTTGAAGTCCTCCATCATATTTATAGGCTCTCCCCCTGGACACTGCTCCTAAGCCTTAGTGGATGCTGCATAAGACCGGTTGTGCGAGTGCATACTCTTGCCCCCTCGCCATGTCACAGGCTACATAGAACGTGCTTGGACGTATAATGTCTGCTCTCTGGGGAGAAAAAACTTACACAGAAAGAGTACTAGGTATGCAGCCAAGAAGATGTGGTCGTTCCCACTGTGAAGTTCAAATAACAGAGGGGTTCCCTTCATGGATGCCTTCCCCTTTCCTCTCAAGCTTGGACCAGCCTCATCATTACAGTCTCTATAGAAGAACGCCACCAACTGGGTGAAGGAGACACATACTTTCTTGGACTCAGAGCAGAGTAACTGGTAAACCTCAAATAACTCTTGCAATCCAGCTAGCAGGTCTTCTTTCTCGACCCGTTCACCTCAAAAATGACCGAGTTTGGGGGCACGAACTCGTCATACATAGCACCGATAAGTGGGAGCCCACCTATGAAGTACAAGTCTAACAAAGACATCCTTGCTTCCTCATGACCAAGCAGCCATGTGTTACTAACATGGCTCCAGGTTTTTAATAGCACCTTGACGTGTTTGAACAACGTTCATACTCTCCTGCCAAGCATTGAATGACAGCTAGCAGGGAAGTGTGCTTCATAATTGCCCGGCATCGGCTCAGCACTCTTATGGTCCAAGAAGACTACCCTTTCAGGTAATGGTTCTCGCCTTACATGCAGAGACCAGGAGAAGACCACTTCAGGCCTGAGTTCTTCACCATCATCTTGCCTAGGGTCGGCAAGTCCTCTCTTAAGGCTATGTTCCTAAGAAAACAATGGAAAAGGCCTACCCCTTCTCATATTCTTACATTCCCGTCGTTGTCTTCTCTAACCCCAAAGAGAACGGGGTCACTAGCAAAGGTGACACTCAAAGGCCACCTTGGTTCACACAAAGCCTTGGTGAGAAAGATTGGCTCACTCCTCACCAAGCTTTCGCCAGTGAATTCATTAGTGCCAAGCTCCCCTACGAGTGGGAGGTTCAGGAATTATGCTTGAAGGCTAGGCCATGAAGCTAAAAAAAAGGCTTCACTGTCACACGCAAGTCGCTAAGAGGCAGTGTTATCGTCATGTGTAGAAGGCAAGGCTATCGTCGTGCGCAGAAGGCAAGGCTATCACCTAGGGCAGAAGGCAAGGCTATTGTCATGCACATAAGGCAGGACTATAGTCGTGCATCGAAGGCAAGGCTATCGCCGTGCGCAGAAGGCATGACTATCACCGTGCGTAGAAGTCAGGGCTATCACTGTTGCACGACTAAAGAGGCTATCGTCATGCATATAAGGTTGGGCTATCGTCGTATCATGACTAAAGGGACTATAGACATCTCGCTACTAAAGGGGTTATCGCCGTCTCATGACTAAATGGGTTATCGCCGTCAGCTGAAGTAAAAGTAGTAGCACCGCGTGAAGACCAAGACGTAGCACTGCCTGATGCGGGTGAAGGTGGGCTAACCCCGTCTGCATCTAACACTCGCTGCGCTTAGGTGGTTTGTACGCGTCACAAGTACGACACACCACATCCCTTGAAATCTGGGCACGCTGCCTGACACTTGTGGCATGGCCTGTTACCATGCATGCGGAGGGTGACTGTTCGCCATCTCACGGCCCTTCGCATCCCCGACCATTACAGGCCTGCCACCCTTCAGGCCCCTAGCGGCATTTCCTCTTCTCACCGAAAACACTTCTCCATCCACCTGGAAACCCTGTCTGAACCTGTTCTTACCCCTTACCAGCAGCCGGGAATACAGAGAAACCACCGGAACCTCTGTAGAAGCTCCCCTGTGACCCCACGGGTTTCCTTCTCCCTTCTTCGCACTCCTCTACTCCTCAAAAAATTACAGAGCTGCTGGTAGAACCACTATTCAACCTCTATTCTCCCTGACAGTAATCACAAGACCATCAAGAAAATCACCGGAATCCCCTGATCTGTTCCCCCAGAGACACTGTACTTTCTTCTTCCTTGCTGATGACTGTAAGATTGTCAAAATTCCACCAAGGAGTCCTTGTGCACACCGAAAATAGTGTCGCAACCCGATGGCACCGTTGTTTCTCTCACTAAAGCCCCAATGGCTGCTGTTCTTCACCGGAAAAGTCTTGGTGAATCTCTACGAAGCCCCTGTTACCCTCTCCAGAAGGCCTTCAAACTCTCTAAAAACATTTGCAAGTACTCCATGAAGGTTTGCGACTTGCTGAAGTTCGCCGGAAAGCTCCTAAATACTGTACACTGTCAGTTTTGGACATAAACTCTTGTTGGAAGTCTGTCGACAGAAGCTCTCACCCTCTAAACCTCTCACTATTTTACTGTAAGCTAAAATGGAAAAATGGGGTTTTACCCCCTTTTATAAACAAGGGTTACGCAAAGTGCCCCTCACAAGCTCGAAATGACTCTCCAGTCCTCTTCTTCAAACAACGATAAGTCCAGGCCAGGGTGGGTAAAGCTCGTGGCTCGGATGCGAGTCGCTGTTGCCTGTGGCTCATGAAACCGCTGCTGTCTATTGCTATCACTATGCCTTAGCACCAGAAGCTAACGCCATGTGCGCTTCATCAAGGACCTAACGCCGCGTGCATCATTCAAAACCTAGCGTCGTGCACATGCTATGGCACTCCCATGTAGACCATCATTTTGCATCCCCAGCGAGTTCATTCTCTGCACCACAGCCGTCATATCCTCAGGGAGTCGAGCCTCAGTCACGACTTACTTCCCCATAAAGTAACATTCCCTTACACATTATGGTCTAGGTGTATGAACCTAAACTGCATGGTCCAAACTATATGACCTTAAACTATAGCGGAGGTCTAGTTGCACGACTTAAACTGCATGATCCTAGCTACATGACTTTAAACTGTACATCCATGATCCAAATTATATGACCTTAAAGTGCAGCGGAGGTCTAGTTGCACGACCTTAAATTGCATGGTCCTAGCCGCATGACTTTAAACTGCATAGCCATGGTCCGAGCTACAAGACCTTAAAACTGTAAGGCATGTCCCTGTAGCAAGACGTTAAAAGCACGACAAATAGTCCACTCCACCGAGTGTATTCTACCATTATCCTCATGGGGTTACACCTGTACTCCGGATTGTCATTCCTAGTGGAGCTATATGTAGGCCACCGTCCCTCATCCTCAGCAGGAGTCACATCCATATTGCAGCCCATTATCCCCATGGAGTTAGGGTCATTCTTATCTCTTCAATCCCTAATGGGGTTATATCTATTCTCCAGTCTGCCATTCTCAACGGAGTTACATGCATTCCATTGCTCATTATCCATGTGGAGTCATTTTTACCCCATTAATTCCCAGTGAGTCTGCTTCTCACCGAGCCACTCTATCCCCCACGCAGCTTTACTTACACAATGACCCACACAATGGTCCAAATTATATGACCCTAAAATGTAGCGGAGGTCTAGTTGCACGACCTTAAATTGCATGGTCCTAGTTGCATGAATTTAAACTGTAAAACCACGGTCCAAGCTATATGACCTTAAACCATATTGCATGTCTTGGCCGCATGACGTTAAATTGCTTTGGAAGGCTCCCGGAGGCATGACCTTAAACGTGCCCTCGTACGCATGCACATTCCCTTTACGTGCATCTTCACACATGTCTTCCCTAACCAACCTGTCCATGTGTGTGTATCACCTTCAGCACCTCCCCAGTAAATCCACCTTCTTCCATTACCATTCATCATTCCCCAGTGAGTCTCACCCATGCTCACATAACGGCGAACCATCCTGCTATCCTTCTCCACTATAGTCTAGTTGTATGACCTTAAACTTCAGTGCACGTCCTAGCCGCATGATGTTAAAAGGTTTCGCAAAGGCTTTGCACAGGTCCTGAAGGCATGACCCTAAACACACCTTCACATAAAAAAAGGAGAAAATAACGGGCATGGTGTATACCTAGACAAGGGAACGCCATGAGTAAAAATGATAAACGGGCATGGTCACAAAACCATGAGTAACAGAGTTTTGTGAAAAATAAAACATGGGCACGGTGAAAACCCGAAAGGGCACCGTGAGAAAAAATGGAAATTCAAGGTGAACATGGCCGAAAGGTCATGGGCAAAAATGCCCCAAATAAAAGGAAGTTGGTGAAAACCGTCTCTACGGTGCTGCTTCCCAAGTTCAAGTGAAAATCCGTAAAAAGACGCTTGAACCAATAAACAGGTTGATGTAGCACTCACCTTGACAGGCGGCTTCAGTCCACAGGCAAAGAGAAAAATCCTTGGTGTCACAATACCAGGACCCAAAAGTTCAAGCATTAAGCAAGATTTCAACAACATGAGTCCATTTATAAAAAGGACTAGAAAGACAAAAGACTCACCAAGATGGCAAGAGAAGTCTCATGAGGAAGAGCACTATTCTCAAGAGGTCACAAACATACTCCAAAATGCTAAAGATGCCCACGAACTGACAAAACCAGGGTGAAACCTGCCAGAGACTTCAGGATGAAGCCTTACCAAAATCCCTCCTTAGCCGATAAACCCAGACGTTCAGGACAAGCGAATAAAAAGCCCCCGACTGGACCTGGCAGGATAGGGCCCACAGAGGTACCCTGCTGGTCAAAAGCAAACCCGATGTAGCAGCAAACGACGCTAACCAAAGGCTCTTTGGTTGTCAATCCAAAAAAAAAGAAACCCAGACTAAATGGGAAGAATGCTATTAAGCATGACACTTGGCTGCCAGACAGGCCTGATTCTGACCAACGAGGTCCGTACAAAATCCCCAACGGCCAGAATCACAAATAGTCCCTTGAGGATGAGGACGATGAATAAAAGATCCCTCAAAGTCTCTTCTCCTCCTAAAGTCTCCATGGATGGACCATTACATTGAATCCAAATGTCTGAGCATCTTAGTTACAACATTGCATGAATGTCCTCGGTGCTCACGTGGTCTTATGTCTAGGAAGAAAAACGAAATAAAGCTAGAGGAAATTTTTTGATTGTTGTCCTTCTCGCTTCTCTTGAAGCACAACATTAGATGGGGCATGCTGTTTGAAGACATTTTTCAACACCATGGGTCCCCGATGCGGAATAAAAGAGAGAAGTCGGTCAATAAAGCCTGACAAACAGTGGAAATTTTGACAGTTTCAGAATGGCTGCAGAATAGGTCAAGATATTCATAATGGCTCCTAAAAGCCTCCTACCATGTTTCATCGTATTTCGACATCTCTAAGGCAGTGTAGATTGAGAAACAATTTTGGTAGAATCAACCTTTAGCAACTTGAAACGGATCTCTACAATTGGAGCCCTACTCTCAGAGCACCAAATGGCAATGGAACTACCGTCATTGAATCCAGAACAGTCGAAAATCCCCAGGGGTCAAATTTTAGCTTAAACAGACACTCCAGGAAGAAGTTATGGGTAAAAGACCGAAACAGGAGAGGCCGCACACTTTTCCTGTGCGGCCACCCTGCAAGTAATCTCCATTAAAGGAACAATCACAAATAATGACTTGCGACACTCATATCTCACTTGTCCGAGATCAGATCACGTTCAAATTTTGTGAGTGTGTTCATCTCATCAAGAAAAGTGTTTCGATATGTGGCACGCCCCATGACAAAGCCCAAGTAGGAAGAAAAGCTAGAGAGAAGTTGCTAATCCGTAAAGAAAGTTGGAGGAAAATCTGCAGCGACAAGCCTTGCTCGAGTCACCAAATCACAGTGCTTGCGCATCAGATTGACACGAGACCAATTTCATCGCATGCGTAAGGTCCAGGGCGACCATTGGTCCGAACTCTGTACATGATGAACGGTCGGATTTCACACACAAAGAAATAAAAAGATTGTAAATTTTGGCATTGGAATTCTAGATTCTGGTCAAAACTCCGAATTTGCAAAATCTTTGTTTGAGCATGAAATCGAGCTGCGTTTGTTGCCACACGATCATGATGGCGTGCTCAGTGTAATTCAAAGAAGAAATCAAAGAAAAACATCGACATGAAGATGCATTATCGATCAAAATTTTTCAAGATCTATGTGAATTTTAAGTTATGTGCTCATGCCTTTAAAGTGTGATTCATGGCTTAAAATTATTATCAAAATGATCATAACATCAAGCCTTACACGATGGAAATTATATTTTATTCATTCGAATGTCGGATCGTCAATGGATCATCCAAGAAGAATTAAGAACGTCCCAAGTTCTCAGTAGGGACTGTTTTGGAATTTTCTCAATTGTCAGGCAGGGGCAAATCAATCATTTTGTACCCTATTTTTTATTTTTCTAAATTTTAATAAACCTTAATTATCTTCTATTAGGGTTAGTTTTGGGTTATCCACCCATGTTTTAGCTCTAGTTTATAAATAGACGCTACATCTCATTGAGAAGAGGCTGGAAAATCATTGTAAAGGGATCCCCTCTCATTGTAAATGGATCACTCTTTTGGGCTCACAGAGGCACTTTGGATTAATAAAAATTCTTCTTTAAAGTTAGGTCACGTTTCTTCATTAGAGAAAGAGAGAGAGGAGAGAGAAATTTTAGAGCAATACCTCTCCTACCTTCAAGTTATTTTCTCTCTCTTCCCTTCTCCTCTCTCTGATTTTCTTTTTTCTGTTCTTTTCTCTCTTCTCCTCTTTCTTCTTCTTCGTCTTCTTTGCTGAGTCTTTCTCAGAGGCCATGCATGGCAGTGGCTTTGTAGTGCATGCCTCTTTCTCTCTTCCTCCTCCTGTGACTTTACAGGTTGTGAATGGCGATGGCAACACCATGTGCGAGTTTCTTTCTCCATCTCCTCGTTCGTCTCTTTCCCTAAAAAATGGTTTGCGCATGGCGTTAGTTTTCGTTGTGCGTAACGTCGTCTGAGGAGCACACGGTGAGCTGGGCCTCACTCGAGCAGCGGGTTAGGGTTCTATTTTGGTTCCAGAATTGGCGTCACGCGTGGCGATGTCTTTCGTCGACCGAAAACTATCTCTCTTTCCTGTTACGGGTCATAGACGATGATGCCTATTGCCGCCCACTGGGGTTCACCCATGCTTCGCATCTATCGCAGACGGCGATGCGTAACATCGTCTACAGTCTTCTCTTGTGCCATGTGCATATCGCAGACGGTGATACCTATCGGCACCCGTGAAGTGTTGCAGCGATGCCTATCGCCGCCCCCAAGCTTCTCTTGCGCCATGTGCCTATCGCAGACAGCGATGCCTATTGCCGCCTGTGAAGGGTCAAGGCGATGCGTAATGCCGTCCGTAGGATTCTCTTACGCCCTGTGCCTATCGTAGACGACGATGCCTAATGCCGCCCGCGAAGGGTCGTGACGATGCGTAATGCCCACTGCGGGCTTCTTTTGTGCGCTCTGTACCTATCACTGCATGATGCCTTCTCGTGTTGCCGAAGGCGATGGCTAACGCCGTCTGCAGTTCACTGCTCACCCTTCCACCTCGAGCAGCAGTGTCCAGCACCGTCCAGGGGCCACGACACTGTTACTCCACGGTTGTGGAAGGTTATGCTTAACAATGCCGGGACCTTCTTCCTTTACCGTCTCGCGCCTTCTCTTCATTCTCTTTTCTTCTCTTTTCTTTTCTTCTTGCTTGACTGAAGGATAGACTCGGTCAAGCATTGTCATAGCGGTTTGGCTGTTAAGCAGTGTTGCCGTCGTGCTAATTTGGAGTACCATGCCTGTCTTGCTGCCACACCAGATTAGGACGGTCATATTGGCCTTGGTTTTCAGTAGTACTGTCGTCGTGCCGGTCTGAGTTACTGTGCCCGTCTTGCTACAACTCCGAGTCGGTCACTGCACTGGTCCAGCTATCTACCTAGGCTCGTCTCCTTATCAACTCCTCTTTTCTTTTCTTATCCTTATTCAAATCCTTTTCTTGATCACCCTAACTTCTCATCTTCTCTACCATCTGAATGTGCACATCTGTGCATGTTCGCCTCAAGACAAGGGTGGGTTCCTCGGCTCACTTGTCTTGCAAATTAACCATATTAGTGCTTTGTAGAAAACAAGGAGATTGCAGGTCAAGGGAAGCGATTCCGAACTAGTTGAAGCAGCTGGGGGGCTTTTCGTTGTGATCTAAGAGGACGCCCGCACGAGTCAGCCTGGGTAAGTCACGGATCTAGGTGTGGTTGGTCCCCACCTCACGTTTAAAATTCCGATCTCACCAATTGGGCACCTGCCCTTGTTCTGTGAACAACGTCCCAAGAGAGCAGTCTTAGGTACCCGAGACACCTATCACCCGATCACCTTGATCCAGGGGGCAAGATCGAGGCATTCAACCACCCTCGTCTAGGCACAAGCCCAGAGAATTCTTGAGAGGGGCAAAAATAGAAGAGAGAAAAGAGATGGCACGAGCTCGGGAGATTTAACAAGAAAGAGAGAGAGAGACACACAGGAGGGTCAGTCCGAGCCTTGGTGGGCCCTATGGCCCAGACTAGAGGCCTGTTTTTGGCCTACCTTAGGTCCATTTTAATAGTTCTAGGCCCGAGCTTCGCAACGAGCCCGGCCTCGTCCCATTCGGACACCGTTTGGTACTTCAAATGTCTGTTTTGACGTTTTTACCTTGGAAGAAAATTCTTGACCAAGGCTTGGGTATGGGCAGGGGAGTCCTTTTGTCCATTTTGTTGACTTAAAAGCCCTTCATCTTCTTCACAATTCCACTCCTCCCCTTAGTGGACCTTGTTGAGACTAAACTTTTGTGAGGGCATATGGGTAAAAGAGCTTTTTCAGAAGTTCTATTAGGATGAAAGGGGCTCAATTTTTACCCATTTTCATTCATTTTTTGGTTTCTAGTGAGAGAAAGTGAGAGAGACCCCACTTAGAGTGAGAAAGTGACTTTTTAAAGAGGGATTTTGAAGCCATGGCTAGCTCATCCAATCCTCGAGGTAACCATTTCTTCCCTTCTTCTTTCTTATATGCTTTTTATCATATCATGCTTTTCTTTATATTCTTCATGCTTGAATATTTCTTTTGAGCATAGCATAGCATGGTTTTGCATTCTTTCAGCATAGTCTTGATGATTGAGGTTCCTTAGACATGGTTAAGCATTTTTTAGCATGCTTGACCATCTCTTGAGCATCCTTAGCCCATTTTTAGCATCTTAAGCACATCACGCACCCCTTTATATTCCCATGCATCTTTACAGCATAGTCGTGCACCCCTTTGCACTCCCATACATTTTCAAACACGGCCCAGCATCTTTTAGCATCTTCATGGCATTTTATTGAACATTTTGAGCACTTTCAATATATTTCTTGAACCTTTGAGCTTCTTCATGTATTTTGGGCATCTTTCTTGACATTTTCGTGCATTCCCTTGCATCTTTAACATCTCTATAGCATTTCTAGCCTCTTTGCGACATAGCCGTGCATCCCATTGTTTTCTTATGCATATTTGTGTATGGCTTGGCATCTTCAGCACCTTTATGACATAGTTATGCATTTTTATGCACCATTGAGCATAGTCATGCATCTTTATGCATTTTCTGATATGGTTGAGCATAGTTAAGCATAGATATAAATAATTATGCATTTTCTGAGCATAGTAATACATTTCCTTGCATTTTTTATCAATTTCATGCATATTGAGTACCTTCTATGCAAGAAAAGGGAACTCTTCAGGGTTATTTTTCTGCAATGGACTTGACCCATGGACTTGTGATCTCTTTGAACCTCTCGGGTGCTTTTGGATTAGCCAAGAACTTTCTCTGTCAACCCTTTGCATACAAAGAGACCGAATTTTTTGAAAATCCTTAATGCCTCCTTTTCTTTATTTCTTGAAATATATAGCATGTTGAACTTTTCTTTTGATTATTTCTCTATCTCCTCTTGTAGTTATTATGCAGTAAAAGTTCTTGATGTGACTTGGTTACCACACGCCGAGGAATTCGGCACTAGCTCCTATACCAGTGCTCCCTTCGCCAGGAGATCCTCTCTCAAAGGTCTTGACGTCACTTGTAAACTAGAATGGCCTTTGAGCATCACCTATGCAGGTAAAGACGCTCGATTTTACCTTTATGAGAATGAAAATGGTGAACCAGTAATACAAGAAGATGGCATATGATATATCACTCCCTTCATAGAAATTATGACTCTAGTATAGACCTCCCCACTTTAGGAAAAAGAATGATGGAGCACAAGGGCCTCCACTGGTCCGTTCGTGGGCTTCGATTTGAGGGAGAACATCAATATATGAGAGGGTACAACACCTGAACCTTTGACATCCTCAAATCACATTCTAAAAACCTTTAATCATGCTCACTGGCTGCAAGTTGCCAATGTTCAACTGGGTACTATGATAGGTGCTCCAATACAATAAGGGTTCTATTAGAAACCTAGAGCTTCATGAGCAACAGCTGGCTTCTTGCTCATGGTGAAGGGGGAATTACTCTCCTTGACATGTATTTTGGGCTGCTCATACTAGGAGTTATGTATGAGGAGTTCATCCCTAGTAATGGGGTGATTTTTGGAACTCAACTCATCAACAACAAAGCACCACCTCCAGGCCTTCGCGAGCTTTTCGAAACTTACCAACTCTTACTTTCAGAAAACAATGACAAGATTGTACGTTTCACTACTTGGCGAGATTTCTTTCATGGGAACCATCAAGATGAGGAGGAACCTAATTCTAGTGCCACCTGAGATGAAGACACTAAAATAGAAGCAAAGAGAAAAGTGTATGTGATTCCTCCCAGGAGACCTGAAAAGGATCACGTATACTTGGCAACTTACCTCACTCTTTTCTTGTGCAAATTTGCACTTTCGGGGTCAAGAAGCAATGGAATCTGTCTTAGATTTTTCTTTGTGGCATGTGAGCTGGCTCAAAGGCACTAGTATGCCCTGGCTCAGCCAGTTCTTTGCAGTATATACCATTGCTTGAGGGTGATTTCTCATGGTAAGGCGGTGCCCGCTGAGGGCAGTAGTGAATCTCTTAATGGGGAGGTCCTTCCCGATCATTTTACAACCGCCTTCCCTGTACACTACATTTTTGGCTGGATCTCAATTTATTTTCCAAAAAAAGATTCCCCTTATTCCCCTGGGGCATATGATATGAATGAAGACCTATTAGGGGATGCTTGCCCTCAAATGATGAGAATTGTTGGGAAGAAGGCAGTATTCAAGGGCCTTAATGAGGCACGCCGACTTCTTGCTGATAGTTCTTTCTCCTCTCGTGGTAGTCGTTTCCCTATAGGTGCCCCCACTAACTGTGTCTTTACTGGTACTTTTGGAAAGGTTTTCAATGGACACAACACTAAGACTCAAGAAGCAATGTATCTTCTAAGTGTTAGGGGATGCATTTTGCCCCACCGAGGTGTCGGTGACAAGAAACTTGAGGCCTACTTCCCTCCTAGATTTTCATGCCAATATGGTTTAGACCAGGGGTGTTCATTCATGGTGCTCTTTGAGAAGAGGTATGGGAAGAAAGGGTCTTTGCAAGACCCTCATGCTCCAGGTTCGAGGCAGGAATCCTGGACAAACAACAATATGAGAATGGCATGGGAAACTTGCTTTACTCTCACTGGATTGAGCAAGTTTGTTGTCCCTCACGATGTCATATCGACCATGCTACTGAAATCTATTGGTGGTGGTGGAACACCACTAACCATTATTAGTGGAAGACTACTTATGAGTGCCATCAATTGTACCAAGGGTGATACGAAGCATGGGAAATATTTCACCCGTCCCATCGTTTCCAAAGTTTATGAACTTGACTAACCATTAAACTGGAAATAGCTCAGTATGCCTCGGTCATTAACTGTAAACCATGCTGGCATACAATATCTCTCTCTTGAGGGAGAAACCAAGTCTCTCTTTGACAATCTTTGCTTTATCTTTAAGTGAACCAAGGGTCGTGCTGTTCCTGGACATGAAGGACAACCCACACAAGGTCTTAATGCTCTGATAGGAAGTTGTTCACACTCTGCCCCAGCTGCCAAGTCTCGATATGGTCAACGCACCAAGGGTGCTTTTGTAGAGCCAAAGAACAAGGAAACTCAAGGGAAAAGAGCAAAGAAGAAGAGTGAGGCATCAAAAAATATCGAACCCATTGCTACTTCTGAACCTGAGGTTCATCAAAAGAGTACTCGACTAAGTAAGAGGACTTTGCCAAGTCAAGGTGTATCCCCCTCTGTCCAACTTGTCTCCAGTGAAGCACCTAATTTACCTCCCAGTCGCATTAAAAGTGCAAAGAAGAAGGATTCTCCTAGCCATATTTTGCTATCAAAGGTGGTACCTCCCATTCAAGAGCCAGCTATT
This sequence comes from Amborella trichopoda, assembly GCF_000471905.2. The sequence continues at coordinate 1,128,470 of NW_006499092.1, forward strand.
ACCGCTCCTGAAGACATCATAGCTCAACCTGCCTCTTCTAGTCAAACTTCTTTCAATCTGAGCTATCATTAAGAGAGTATTCCTCCTCCTGTGGTGGAGACAGTCTGCGTGGTCATGGAGGCACCTAGTGACAGTGGCCCGACTAATGTTGGGAGCATTGAGCCTAAGATAATGTGGTCTTCGACTCTCTCACGAACCGAGTTAGGGAGACTTTCATTGCACTATTACTGAAGAAATAGGAAGTTTTGATGATGATGTTAGGGAAATAAGTGTCGTCCCAGATATGGAGGTAATGGCTTCAGAAGTGCCCACTTCAATAATTTCAGAAGCAGAGCCCCAATCCTAGCTGGATGCTCCTTCAAGTGAGACCTTGGCTCTTTTACTTCACGAACCAGTCATCATTACTAAAATTTCACCTCTTGTTGTGTCTTTTTCTTCTCTCCCTCTTCAGTGTCAAGCAATTTATCAAATAAGAAGGCTTTTTTGACAGCAACCTTATTACAAAAGAGCCTTCAAGGACTAAATGGATGATCTCTTCCTGATCTCGAACTTGAGATTATTAATGTTAGAGACTGTGCTACTTCCCTGAGAGGTATTAGCTTCGAGAAGTAGATCTTTGATTGATTCGAAGGTCCTTTGAATGAACTAGAGTAGTGGAGAGTTGAAGCTTTACAGAGTGAGTCTAATGAATAGGAACTATGTGGAACCCAGCTGACTTCCTTGGAAGATTCCCTAGCTCAACATCAGAACCTGATGCAGGCTATAATGAGAAGAACGCCTCTCTTCTTGATTATCAAAATAGCTTTAAGGATGAAAACACAATCTGTCTTGCAAAGATGAAGATCGTAGAAGGAGACATAGCAAGGTTGCAAGCTTATCACAACAAATTGAAGACTAAGCTAGATCAAAGGCAAGTAGAGGGCCAAAGTAAATCTCAAGATATAGAAAAGCTGAACTCTGAATAGAATCGACCAACATATGGTCAAGTCAAGTCCCCAAAACCATCTCTACCCTCAAAGAACAGATGAAGGCTGCCTCAGAGCATTCGAAAGCATAAAAGACAATCATTCGTGAAGACCTTGATAATTTTTAAGGGTCCATGGACTCCTTACTCTTCTTTTTGTTCATCTTCTTTTCTCATTCCTTTTGTCGATTTTGATGACTGTAACCACAATTGTTTTTGTTATCTTCTTGCACATGGTATGAATGCTCTTTTCTTTTGCCTTTGACTTGTTTGCTTCTTCTGCTTTATGGCTTGCATTTTTCTCTCATCTTTTTATAACTGGCCCTTGTCTCCTCTAGAAGGGTGTAAGAGATGATTTTGGAGCCTACTTCGTACAAAAGCATGTTTGGTCTCCATCATGTGTGACTTGAACGCCCTTTCGGGTTTTCATCCATGCCCTTAGGGTATGTGCCATTTCTGGTTTTCACAAAAATCCCGTCAGTAATTTTTTGTGGGGATTTTGCAAATGGATTTTTCACCATTTGTATCATTTTACATTTTTACTTGCGATGCCCTTGTGGGTTTTCATCGTACCTATTTTTATTTTCTTTTTATTTGGACATATTTTGTTCATAATAGCTTATAAGATTATTACTCCCATCATTTTGTTTTATTTTTCTTTTCTTTTCTCTTCTTTTGACTCTTTTACCCATGATGCCCTTTTGGGTTTTCATCATGTCCATCATTTATTGAGGACGCAGTTTTAAGGTCATGCCACCGTGACCATGGGGAGGCAAGTTTAATGTCATGCCATTGTAACCGTCAAGTAGGTGTATTTTAAGGTCATCCACCAAGACTCATTGGAGGCAAGTTTTTGTTCGTGCCTTTGATACCGTAAGGTTGGTGTGCTTTAAGGTCATCCATTAAGACCCAATAGCGGTAAGTTTAAGGTCGTGCCTTCGAGATCATAGAGTTGGTGTGTTCAAAGGTCATCCACCAAGACCCAATGAATACTAGTTTTTTATTGTGCCTTCAAGACCGTATGTGATGCAGTTTAACATCGTGCCACCAGGACATGTGCTATAGTTTAGGGTTGTATAACTTGGAATGATGCCACACAGTTTAGGGTCATGCGGCTAGGACCAATGCCACGTAGTTTAGAGTCGTACAGCTAGGACCATGGTCTATGAATAGTATTTCTTTAAGTATCTCCCATTGATTGGGGGCATAGCCTCTTCCCCTTCAGAATTTACCAGTATATAAGCTCAATTAGGAAAAGCTTTCTTCACTAGGAATGGCCCTTCCCAGTTTGGCTCAAATTTCCCTTTAGTACAACCATGAGTCATAATTGGTCTTCTTGATGCTAAGAACAACTCTCCCCAAACAATTGACCGCACCCGAATAGAGTTAACAAAAACTCGTTACATGCGGCATTGATAAATTTCAAGACTTTGTTGTGCTTGTAGTCTTTTCTCATCAAGTGCATCAAGCTCCTGATAATGAATTACAGGTTGTTCTTTGTCAGTCATCCCATGATGAAGGGCTATTCTGGGTAATGGTTATTGAATTTTCAAAGGCAAGACAACCTCATCTCCATATACTACAGAATATGGTGTTGATTGAGTTGGAAGCCCATAAAACTTTAGGAAGCCTCTCATGTCAGTCCCTCTTTATCTCAAAAACAGACTTTCGTAAGGCATCACAAAGGGTTCTATTGAAAGCTTCGGCCTGACCATTCACTCTAGGATGGTACATGGTCGAATACTTCCATCACATCCCAAACTGATTCACTAAGCGGTCTATATGATGACTTTGGAATTGTTGATCATTATCTGAGGTGATCCGATTAGGCACACAAAATCTATAAATGATATTGTGACGAACAAAGTTGGCCAGTGTAAGCCCTAGGAATTTCTTAAGAGGGATGGCTTTAGCTCATTTAGGAAAATAATCAGTGGCAGCGAGAATAAACACATGCCCCAAAGATGTTGGTTGATCAATGGGACCCACGATATCCATACCCCACTGAGCAAATGACCATGTTGCTACCGCCAAGTGAAGAGGCTCAGGATCTTGATGAATAAAGCTCGTATGAATTTGCCAAACCGAGCAGTTTCTTGCAATTAATAGTAAATTAGTGATCATACTTGGCCAATAATAGCCTATCCTCATTATTTTATTATAAAGCTTGGGGGCAGACTAGTGCATTCCACAGACTCTAGCATGGACTTCCTTGAGTACCTGATTTACTTCTTTCTAATCAATGCACCTAAGCAACATGTCATTGAAGGAGAGTTGGAACAAGATATCGTCATGACACACATATCATGTGGCTGACCTTTGGATCTTGTTACGTTCGATGGGGTTGTCAAGAAACCGATTGTGTTCTAAATACTCCTTTATTTGGGTCCACCAGTTTGTCACTTGTTCCACTTTTGCACATAAATAAACCTGACATTCTGACTCTTCTTCTTTCTTCACTTCAGTTAGAGGAGGTTTTTGGGAACTGATCTAAGCTTGCAAAGCTTTTCTAGCTACAATCAATGCCCCGAATGGATAAGGTGGGCACTTATCGAACAACTGCATCTCATCCTCATTCTTGAGTTCATCATAAATTCAACACATCTTCATTCAGCCACCCATAGCGGTGTCAGCTCCTTTAGTGAGATTTGAATAGTTGCCCCCAACTTGGCAAGTGTGCCTGCTTGTGAATTAAGCCTTTCAAGGAAAACTTCTTCAAATTCTGCCATCAATGTCTTGGTGGTATTAAAATGAGGCTTGAAATTATCTTTCCTTACGTCATATATGCCTTTGAGCTGCCTTGTCACTAACTCAGACTCTCGATAAGTGGCTAAGTATTTCAAGTTCATGAGAGAGGCAATCTCCAAGCCTATGATGAGCGCTTGATAATCAGCCTCATTATGGGAGTCTATCTCTAGGAAAGAGAATGATAGTTGGGACAAGACCATCACGAGGGGTAGAAAACACTACTTCGACACCACCTCTTTCATATTGGAATGCCCCATTGAAATGCATCTTCCAATCATAGGAAGCTTCAGTGTGAAATACTTCTTTATCTGGGAGGTCATCAAATAAGGGAGAATTAGTTGGGAGAGGATGTGCAGCTAAGAAATCTGTCAGTGCTTGACCCTTGACAGCTTTTTGCAGCACATAGGTGTTGTCAAACTCCATAAGGAGTAGTGACCATTTCGCAAGTCTACCCGACAGATAGGGGCGCAACAAGAGAAACTTAATAGGGTTTGCTCGGGAAATGAGCTAAACTGGGTGTGCTAGAAAGTAGTGTATGAGCTTTTGAACTGGGAATATTAGCAATAAGCACACACTTTCGATGGGAGAATAATTCTCTTCAGCTACTTACATTCCTTGCCTGAAATAATACAAGGCTGTCTCCTTTCCTTCATCATTATTTTGAGCAAGCAAAGCATCGAGCGACTCATCCAAAGTAGTCACATATAGGATGAGGGGCTACCCAGGGATAGGGGCAAAAAGAACAAGAGGTTTCAACAAGTAATTCTTGATGTCTTCAAAAGTTGTTTGGCATGCTTCGTCCCACTCGAAAGGTACATCTTTCTTTAAGAGGCAGGAAAAGGGCTTACACCATCCTGAAAGATTTGAGATGAATCTCTAATATAGGCAAGCTTGCCTTCAAGAGATCTGAGCTCCCACACATTCCTCGAAGATGGCATCTCTTGAACAGCTTTAATTTTGACAGGTTCGATCTCCAAGCCTCGATACTTAACAACGAACTCCAAGAACTTCCCTAATCGGACACCAAAGGCACACTTCAAGGGCTTCATCTTGAGTTTGGTAAAGATGAAGCCTTTCACAAGATTATGAATATGACTACTTTTCTCATTAGACTTTACTACGAGATCATCTATGCTCTTCATGCAACATATCTTCGAAGACAGTGGTCATAGCCCAGTAATAGGTAGCCCCCACATGCTTAAGACCGAAAGGCATCTCCGTATAGCAGAAAACCCCCTTGGGAATCAGAAAGGAAGTAGACTCTTCATCTTCAGGCGCCATCCTTATCTAATTATACCCCGAATAACCATCCATGAATGAGAAGGCCTGGTAATTGACCGTTGAATCAATAAGAACTTCGGTAAAGGGAAGGGGGAAGACATCTTTGGGACAAGCCAAGTTTAGATCATGAAAATCAATGTAGACCCGGATTTGCCCATTCTTCTTCTTGACTGGCAAAACATTGGCCAGCCATCTTGGATATTTGACTTCCCAGATGAAATTAGCCATCTTAAGCTTGTTCATCTCACCCTCAATCTGAATTTCCAAATTAGCTCGAAACCTCCTTGACACTTGCTTGACAAGCTTGAAGGATGGGTCGATTCCTAATCGATGAACTGTGACCTGGGGGTCAAGATCGGGCATCTCATGATAATGCTAGGCAAATGCATCCCGATTGGCACACAAAAATGCAGTATACTCCTACTTCTCTTCAAGAGGCATTATTGTTGAAATGAAGGTTGGCCATGAGTCAACTTCATCAACCAAGTTTACTTCTTCCAAGTCATCATCTGGTGTGGCATGACCACCATCTTCCAACACTTGTGGTGCCTGTTCTACGTCCTCCTTATCAAGGGGTAAGGGATCAGAAATTCCCTCATCAACTTCAAACACTTCAACATTTTTCTTGATAGTCAATGACCCTTATTTCATCTTTTTCACTTCAAAATCCTTAGGTTCTTAGGAGTCTTGGGCAACCTCTACTTCTTCTTGAGATTCCCTGGGAACAACTTCCTGAGGCATAAGTGGTTTAAGGGGAGATGGTGGCAGTTCTTGGGAGACCATCACATGAGAGATTTTGTCAGTCAAGAGTGACCTGGGAGGTAAGCCATTGTGCCGCGAGTATCCAAGGTCCTGTTTTTTAGTGTGCTGAGATATTGTGGTCTTGATGACTGCAAAGGGTACCAACATCTTTTTACCAACTTTCAACCCCTGATTCATTTATGGTTCATAGTCCATCTTCCTCATAATTTGATGAGCTTTAGGACTATGGTAGTATTTCATCATCAATAGAAGAGGGACTCAGAGATTTTCTCAGGGTATCAAGATTTCAAGACTCTGAGATGAAGCCAGGTAAAGGGGTAGCAAAGGGAATAGGTGCAGCTCCTCCTTCATCTTAATTTTTCCCTTTCTTATAGTCTCTACCTGATTGAGAAAATCATGAACCTGCTGTTTCAACTCAGCAATATTGGCTTGTCTTTGTACCTCAAATTGTTATCTGGCGGTGTTGATGAAGTCATTGGAGGGGGAAAGGGGATTACTTTTCATATTTTAGCGAGTAACTTTAGTCTCCATGAGGCAAGGATTTTTATGGTCATGTGTATTACTGGCTTGGTGAGTTAGGCAAGCACTATCCTCCCCCTTTTTGGGGATTGGGATATGCAAGACCTCGGGGATTTGTAGGACTCTGGGGTTACCTTGCTGGTATGGCACTAAAGAGATGAGGTAATCATTATCCTCCTCACTTTTGGGGACTGAGATATGTAAGACCTACGGAATTTGCAAGACCTTGAGATGGTCATGCTGGTAAGGGGTTTGGAGTGCGACGTAAGCATCATCCTTCTCGATGCCCAAAACCTCTGATATTTACAATACCTTGGGACAATTTGGAATATAGGTGACTTGGGGATTAAGGTGAGCATTATTCTCCTCTCTTAAAGAGACTGAAATATACAAGACCATTTGGTCAACTATGTTATCAATCTCAGCTTGACGAGGGATCTTAGCTTCCAGAAAAGGGATTGGGATATGTAACACCTTCACGTCACCATGAGCATAAGTGATTGTTGGTGTTAGAGCAGTCAAGTCAATGGTTTCTTCTTTCATTACTTGCTTAGTTTGGGCCATCAGCAAAATTGATTCCTGTGAAGGTGGGACAAAGATGAAGTTTGCCCTTCATGATTTTGAGGCACCGCTTCCAAGGGAGAGCTGGGCAAATTTCCATTAGTGGGAATTAAGGGAATTTTTTTTCCACACCTCTTCTTTTCTTGAAACATATGAGCAAGTGATCCTGCCATATCTTCAACATCTTCATGAGAGGTATCAACAGTCTCTCTCACGGTGGGGCTTGTAATGGCTTTCTTAGGAAACACTAGCTCTTGAGATCGCACAGAATCCATGAAATGGTATTTTGCACCAACATAGTGCGACTCAGCAATGGGAAAAGCTCTCTTATCAGCATAGACTGTATGTTTCCTTCCATCTCAGCTACATTTGAAGCATTGCTGGAGTGTGGATGAAACCATGTCATGATCATGTAGCTAAGGACGGCCGAGGAGAATGCTGTAGAAAGTGTCTGTCTCGATCACATGAAATAGTATGGAAAAATTCCAATCCATGATTTTGAGCTTGAGATGGATAACACCAGCCCGTTTTTCCCCCGACTGGTTAAATCCTTGAACTGTTAGGTTCGTTGGCTCTATCTGTTCAATGTTTAGCCCAATCCGAGCAAGGATTCTCTTGGGCATAAGGTTTACTGCAGATCCCCCATCCAGCATGATCCGATTGATTGAGAAATCGTGCAATTCAACAGTCGCAAAGAGAGGTCGGTTATGAAACCTCTTTCCCAATTGGAAGTCATCATCAGAGAAACTGATAGCCATACAACTGTTAATGATGGTAGGGTCTACCTCAATTCACTCAATCTCGGTCTCATATACCTCAGGCTGAGAGAGAGCTTGCACCACAACCATTCGAAAGTCATTTGACAACATAAGAGAATCATAGACACTCAAGAGAGCTCAAAGTCTCCTTAAGAGCCCAATCACATCATACTTGACTTTGCAGACCTCAATAAAGACGTCTACTTGGCTCACCATTGGTTTTGGAGGGACAGGTAGCAATGGAGCGGCTTTGAAAGGGGAAAGGTTTGCTACAACTGCTAAGGAATGGTCGATTGTAGTCATGGGAGGAGGAAGAGAGGGCTGGCTAGATTGCACAGCCAAAGTAGGTGTTCATAAGACAGAACAAGATGGAGGCTATGATGGTTCAAGATTTTTAAGGAAAGAGGGCAAGGGATTTGGATAAGGGACTAATGGTGGTCCCAAGTATTTAAGGAGAGGATTTGGTCTTGCATGGGAATTGGTGAGTTTGGATACATAACCAGTGATGGTCCGGCATATTTTAAGAGTTTGGGTGGATTTGGCCTTTGAATAGGTCTGTGCCTCTTTCCTAATCTCAAACGTATCTGGTCGACTGCAGCCACTGTGTTCTCTTCAGTGCAAAATCACCATGTGACATGCTTCATGGGTTGAAGAACTCTCTCCCCTTGCATAATTCCATAACTGCCCTAGGTCAAGCTTTAGGGGCCATTGAGACTTCTTGGGCTTCGGGTTTAGAAGTCGTTTGAATACTTCTTTTGGAATAGAACAAGGCTTGTCTTTTTTAGCACCGAAGGCCATAGCATCCCCAACACTCAAGAATATGGCCTTTTGAGCTACCATCTTCCTTAATTCCTGTGATGCCATTTACTGATATTGCAAAGTTTGAGCTCTTCTTCAAAAGCCTCAAAATCTAGGCATTCAAGCAAAAGTTCAGAGAGAGATATTGAGAGGAAAGAAGGGTTTGAAGAATCAACGATAAAATAAGGGACAGAGCTTTTAGGGTCATCACTTAAATTGGACCGCACCATAGCTTTTGGAGTCATCACCTGTATTGGACTCAAAGAGGCTTATAGCATCTTCACTCTCATTGGACATGATTGAGGACCTTTAAATGTCATAACCCTTGTTGGATGAGTGTAGGGGATCTATAAGGTCTTTACCCTACATGGACCATTGAGGGGAGCTTTTAGAGTCTTCACCTTTGTTAGACTGTTCTGGGGTGCTTTTAGCATCCTCACCTATATTGGACGGTCTATGAAGTGTTTCCATAGTTACGTACTGACCTCCCTTAGCAAAAAGGATATGCCTTGGAATGAAGTCATACAAGGTGGAAAAAGGGGAAATAAGGGGAAGGAATGTTGCTTCAACCGGTGGCTGTGGCAAGTTTTCTTTTCGGCATTGGGTCCTCGAAGACCTCTTACTCTTCTTCTTTTTCTTAACAAGCTCAATCTTGCGAGTTTGTGGCATAGGTACAATATTAGCTTGTCGAATTGCCTCCCTCCTAAGGCTTTTCATTTTACCACACTCATGATGTTCCTACCATGGTCCGAGTACTTCAAGAGGAGCTTTGGGAATGGGAGCTTCTGGACCTCTTCAACCAGTTGATGTAACAAGGCTTCAAATTCTTGAGCAACCCTTTGTTGTGGTGATGGTGAGTTATCAATAACCACCTCATCGTTACTCATTAACTCTTTTAGTACGGCCCTGAATCCCTAACATTGAAACAGGTCATGTCCTTTCATCTAATGATACGGGCACCACAAATCTTTACACTCCTTCAAGTGCTTTGCCTTCTTAGGTGAACAAGACCGAATCATCTCCTAATGTACAAGCATGTTAAAGATGATAGGGAACATGTCGGGGGATACTTCACTCATAGGGACAACCCGAGGCCGTTCCTCCTCCATTGTGATGATAAGCGAGGCTTCAACTGTTTCACACATTTTCTTAGAACCATCTGAGTGAAGTTTCCCTTCTTCCATTTCATTGTGAGAAGAGGAAGGTGTCATGATGGCAGTTTCAGAGGTTATTGGATTAGGTGGTTCACGAGTTTGGACTGGTACATTCACAATTATTCGTCCTTCAGCTATGGATTCTTACACAAATGCCCTGAAACTTGAACACTAAGATATCTCATGGCCCATACTTGGTGGAATGGGCACCAAAGATTTTCAGCTCCCTGAATCAAACGCTTGAGTTGTTTTGATGAGAGCAAGGTAATCAACCCTTGTAGCATCATCATTGCCAAGTGGTTTGGAAGAAGGTCAGAAGGTACTTCTTCTAATTGTAAGGCCCACACCTGTTCTTCTTTAACTGTGACCACATGTGATGCTTCGGCCATCTCAACAGCTTTTCTGAGACTGTCAAAGTGAATCTGCCTTTTCTGAATCAGGGCTTCAATATAGTCCTTGAGATGGAAGCGGTCTTGAATATGATGGCTCAACATTCGATGATAAGCACAATAATTTCTGTTGTTAGTGAGCCCCACCTGATCTAGTCTCTTTGGCTTTAGAAGAACTATCATGCCTTGTTCTAACAGTATTTTCGGAGAATTGGCACCCAGGATTTGTTAAAGTTTTATTGCTTGTTCATCCTTTGTGTCAAGTAATTGGGTTGGTAAAGATTTGGTGGTGATGCCACCCTGTTATAAGCCAAAGGTTGTTATTCTCTATGTTGAGGTTCCCCTTGTCCTCTAAATTGTGACACTCCCCGAGAAGTATCCAATGTCTAAAGAGGTGCAGTGATAGTAAGAGGTTTGAGAAGAATGGGTAGCGGTAACAGCTACACTGACTGTGTCTCTTTGCTGGCCAGTGCGAGGGATAGACCAATTGCCACCGAAAATCAGACATTGACCTTCTCTCGTGGTTTGAACTTGGGTCCCACCATGATGCTTGAGTAAACTTTCAATTTTCACAGCCTTGGAGATCATATCAGAGAAAGTGGTAAGATTAGAAGCCTTGATATGAAGGGAGATTTCCTTCTTCATGTTCCGAATACAGGTATTCACTGCATCGATCTCCCAAATAGGGTTGCTCTGGTATACCGCAAGGTCCCTCCATCTCTGAATATATTCATTAACTGGTTCATTTATCCCTTGAATCATAGTGAGAAGTTCTATGGCATAAACTTCTCATTTGACTTTGTAAAAACTTTCGTAGAACAATTGTTCCATCTCTTCCCAAGAGTGGACAAAATATGGGGATAACCGTGCATATCATTTAAAGGCAGGTCCAACTGGTGTTCCACAAATTGCCAGAGAAGTAGTCTAGGATATGAAGTTGATTCTAGGCTTGCAGACACAAAGTTTCCCACATGTTGTTGCGGTGAGTCGGTGCCGTCAAAGATAGGTAACCTTCCCTTTCAATAAGCTGGTGGAAAAGGGACTTGATCAATGAAGGGTGGGTAAGGCTTCTTGTAATGGGTGTTTTCATGTGCCCTTGGGACTTGTAAGCCTTGAATGCTTCGATTGATCATATTTTGAATATCTTCATGTATGACCGCTAGGGAAATAGCTTGAGAGTCTACATTGGTCGAATATTAGGAAGGATCGGTGCAACTAGAGGTCATGAAGTTTGAGCTATGAGTGGAGGTGAGGGCCTTTGTTCTTCTTCCTCAAACTGAGGCTCAAGAGGAGAACTTGCTCCATGGTGAGAATATGCCCCAATTGGTCGAGCATTCTCTACCTCTTTGAGCCTGTCCAGTATCTGGTTCATGATTTCATTGAAGCATGCCATTGGGTCTTCGAGACCATTGCCATCTTGGCTGACCACCATTACATCAGTTCATTCTTGAAGACTGAGTGGCTCTAAGGTAGGAGTAGTTCTGATCCATTTTGTGCCCCGATCTGGCAATCCGGGCAATAGGGGCTCAGATTGCCCCGATTGGATTTAAGACTATCTTGATGATCGGGTGATCACTTGCTCTTGACGACCTTGCGGCCGTAGTTCAAATGGATATGATCCGAGAAAGCCTTGGAGCCATGGCTCGAATCAAATAGGCACATGACGGCCTTGGGCCCATACTTCTATTTGTCATGGCCCAAGACGGCCTTCAGGCCGTAGTTTAGACTGACTGGTTTCATCTTCCTAGACCTCAACAACCGAGCATTGAATATTACTGCTCATTTTCAGTTCTACCGCAATTCACAATGCGTAGAACGAGTTTCTCTTTAACAAGTCCAGATTGGAAAACTCTTACATCTTTCTTATGAGCGACACTTTCATACCTTTTTGTTGCTTGATCCTTAAACTTCAATAGACGTGATCACAGAACTGAAATTGGGAGTGTGAACCAGAGTGATTGGCCTACCTTAAAGAGACTAAGGAAAATTCAATCAGCTCAGGTAAGGCATGGTCACCCGAAAGTAGGGAATTCAAGGTAGCTTTTGGAAGCTAGGTCTTGTCTAAAGAGGGGGAAGGTTGTTCCATTGGCCTTGGGGGCATAATTTTGCCCCGAGTCCACCCTCGGGGACCGGCACGTACCTATAATGTAGAGGGGTTTTGACAAGAGTGTACTCAAAGGGAATTTCTTTGAGTACTATGTCATCATGGTTTTGGGAGGAGGAGAGGGCATGTACTGACCTTTGAGGCTAAAGGTGGTATTGGACTTGCGTGTGTGTGCATGGTCCACAACAGTGTTTGGAGTGGCTTGGTGGCAAACCCTTAGTGAGGTGAAAGATCCGCCATTTGTAGTGCCGACCTTTGTAGTTGGAGTGACCCTAGGACCACCTTTGTTTGCTAGCATCTGCATGTTTATTTACGATCTCCAACTGAGTCACAGGTCATGTGCTCTTTGGGGTGCAACATTTGAGCTGCCCTGAGCTAAGTGAGTATTATGCAATTCAATGGGAGTGGCTTGAGAGCCACTCATGATGGTGGCTCCGGGTCCCAATAAACCCAAAGCATGTGATGTAGTCAGGGTTAGATTTTTCTTGCCCCGATTTATTGCTGCAATGGCCGAGTCATTCATTGTGACTTGCGTGAGGGTGTGTCAAATTGCTTTAGAGCCCTTTGAATTAAATGGTCTGGCGATTGAACCGCCAGAATGAAGTGTGTGGGGCATCAAAGCAAGATGAACGACACCCATGTGGAGTGTAGATGGGGTGACCTTGGGGTTACCTAATGATGTGACAGCCTTCGAAGAGCCGGCCATGAGAGAAGGGAGAGTGGCCTTAGAGTCTCTCTTAAGCTTAAGACTAGTAGAGGGTCCACCAGTATCTGTGTGGGCATAAGGTACAGGGGTTTTAGAACCACTCATGCAGGAGTAGCGGGTTGAAGAACCTTGATTCCCATGGACGAGTTCACGAATGTTCTGTTCTCATCACCTTATTAAACAACTTCGTCAGCCAGTCAATGCCAATATCTACCATGCACTTCCAAACCTTTATCGGTATACCACTTAGTCTTAAAGCCTTTGAAAATAAGATAAAGATGTATTTTGAAAAAAGAGATAAAGATGTTTCTAAAGAAGATAAAGAAGCCTCTAAACACAATAAAGATGCTTCTACAGAAGATAACGGTGTTTCTAAATAAGATAAAGATTGAGAGAAAAAAGGTCCATCTTTTTTATGGAGAAAAAGAAGAAGATAAGTTCTAAAAAGAGAAGATAGAATCTAATAAGAAGAAATATTTTCAAATCTATCTTATTTTATTTAATTATCTTTCAGTAAAATATAAATATTTGTCTTGATAGGATAAAGGAAGAAATCCAAGGCAGACCTATAAGGCAAACCAAAATTTGATAAAATAAACAACAAGAAATCTAAGAAAATCCTATTTTTGTTATCCTTTTCCTTTTTTTTTATTTTACAAAAAACAAAAATAGAGAATAAGAAAGTGCCAAAAATCACCAAAAGTGGAGAGAATTTGCCAAAATTGTTTTTGGGTAGTCCGTACAGTGCGACACGGGCCGTGTCTGGCTGCACGACAAATGTTGCCTTATGCAACTACCACAATACGGGGTGTCTCGGGCAAAGTAGTGAGCCTCGGATAAAAAAAATGGGGCTCTCTTGTGGATTTCTTGGTGTTTTTTACCCTCTGAATTTTATGTTTTTCCAAAAAAAGCTATTGTAAAATTTCAAGAAGTGTTTTTAAAGAAAAATTTCATAGGTTTAGAAGCTCAAGGGACCCACAGTAGGCGTCACACTAGCTACGCTCCGATATGTGCCGATCTTAGAGAGAGATCAACTTGAATCTTTGCAAAACCGAGTTAAATTTATGAAAAAGTAGAGTAATCCCCAACCCGGATGTAGGAGGACTCGACGAACTCCATTGCCATTTTTAAGTGAGAGTGATGTGAGATATCGATTTATGAGCTGACCAAAACAATTATAGGGTGGCGCATCCCCAGTGGAGTTACTAGTTGGTCGGACCTGGTTTATTATCGGTCGGGCTCGCTCGGAGGCCCAGGCTTGATGAACCTCCCTCTCAAACAACCGCTTGACCTGCATGTGCATTTGCACTCGCATGCCACGTGCGAATAAGTGTCCAACGTTGAGAGGATTTTAAAGCGGTAAAGAGGTGAACTCGAGCACCTACCTCACCGGTTGAGTTCGTGCGATGCATTCGGGCCTTAGCCCTTTTAGATCATTTTGAAAGATCTCCAGCTGTCCAGCAATATAGTTTGAATTCGTCTCCCTAAAAAATCAATATCTCACTCAGACTCTCACTAAAGATAGCTCTAAGAATTCACTTTTGGCAACCTCCTCCTAATAGATGCGTGGGATAGGAATTCTAGTGTAACGGTTAGAATGATAGGGAAGAAGAAAAGTTAGAAAAGAAAGAGAAGAAGGAATTTGGAGGGGGGGGGGGGTTGTTTAGTTTAAAGACTAGAGAAAAGAAGAAGAAGGTGAGAAGATACAAGAAAAGAGGAAGTGACCCAAGAGTTTGGGCAGCCTTTGGGAGTAACCTCTCCCAAAAGGTATTGCTGGAGATAAGAAAATACCAAACTCGAAGTGTTGATAGCCGAAGGATTTGGAGGAAGTGTAGTCGTAGAATTAACCAGTGACTATTTCACTAACTCAAAGACTCCTTAAGTAAGTAAGAGAGAGAAGAAAGAGAAGAGAGAGTGAAATCCCTCACAACTCAAACAATATGTGAGCTGGTGGTTATGGCGATCCGAGAGTTAAACTCTCTAAGGATACTACCTCAAGAGGACCCGAGCTCGAGTGAAAGAGAAGAGAGGAAAGAGATCTACAAGGAAGAAGAGAAAGAAGAGTAGGAGTAAGAGAGTAAACGAGAGAGATAAAAATATAAGAGAAGAAAAAGAACTTGGACCTATTGTGGGTCCGAGTAAGTGAAGGAGAGAGACATGAGAGTGAGGGAGGTGAGAGAGAGAGAAAGAGAGAGGGACATGCACGGGCCCACTGTGGGTCTGTGTAGTGGAGAGAGAGGGAGAGAGAATGATAAAAGGGAGTGAACGGACATGCTGCAGGTCCGTGCAGTGGAGAGAGAGAGAGAGAGAGAGAGGCCTGATGCGATCCGTGACAGGGAGAAAGAGAAAGATTGAGCGCGAGAGGGAGAGAGGGAGGTGATGGGCCCACGGCCGGCTCATGCCCTAGGGAGAGAGGTACACGGACCCACTTTGGGTCCATGCAATAGAGAGAGAGAGAGAAAGAAAGAAGAGAGGGAAAAAAGAAAAGGGAGAGAAAAGAGAGGAAAAGAAAAAAAAGAGAAAGAAAAAGAATAGAGAGAAAGAGAGAAGGGAGAGGAGAGCAGAGAGAGTAGACCTAGGCAGGCTCGAGTCTAGTGTGCCTTTAAACGTCCCTTTGAGCTCTCCTTAGAGAGAGGGCTTGGTCTTTGGGTGGTAGGGTTAGTGTTTAGATTCCAGCTCGGGGGGTGTTTAGTTTAAAGAATGGAGAGACCAAGAAGAAACTGAGAAGACAAAAGAAAAGGGGAAGTGACCCAAGAGTTTCAGCAGCATTCTGGAGTAACCTCTCCTAAAAGGTATTACCGGAGTCAAGAAAATACCAAGCTCGAAGCCTTGACACTCGAAGGATTTGGAGGTAGTGTAGTCGCAGGCTTAACCGTAACTATCTCACTAACTCAAAGACCCTCCTTAAGTAACTAAGAGAGAGAAGAAAGAGATGAGAGAGAAGAGAGAGTGAAATCCCTCACAACTCAAACACTATGTGAGCTGGTGGTTAGGGCGATCCGAGAGTTAAACTCTCTAAGGATATTGCTTCAAGAGGACTCGAGCTCAAGTGATCGAGTGCATGAGAAGAGAGGAAAGAGATTTGATAGGAAGAAGAGAAAGAAGAGTAAGAGTAAGAGAGTAAAGGAGAGAGATAAAAGCATAAGAGGAGAAACCCATTGTGGGTCCAGGTAAGTGAAGGAGAGAGACATGAGAGAGGAAAGTAGAGTGAGGGAGGGAGGTGAGAGAGAGAAAAGGAGAGAGGGACATGCACAGACCCACTACGGGTCCGTGCAATAAAGAGAGGGAGAGAGAGAGAGTGAAAAAAGGGAGTGCACGAACCCGCTGCAGGTCCGTGCAGTGGAGAGAGAGAGACAGGCCTGATGGTGTAGTGGAGAGAGAGAGACAGGCCTGCTGCGACCCGTGATAGGGAGAAAGAGAGAGATTGAGAGAGAGAGGGAGGCGATGGGCCCGTGGTGAACCCGTGCACTAGAGAGAGAGAGAGGCGCACAGACTCACACAATACAGAGAGAGAGAAAGACGAACAAAAAAATAAGAGAGGCAGAGAAAAGAGAAGAAAAGAAAAAAGAGAGAAAATAAAAAAAGAGAGAGAAAGAGAGAGGGGAGAGGAGAGGAGAGAGAATAGACCTAGGCGGGCTTGAGTCTAGTGTGCCTTTGAAGGTCCCTTTGAGCACTCCTTAGAGAGAGGGCTTGGTTTTTGGGTGGTAGGGTTAGTTTCTAGATTCTAGCTAAGGGACCTAAAGTGCGTTAGGGTAATCTACGATGAAGTGTATGGTAACCTAGGGTGTATGGTAAACTAGGTTATAGGATAGGCTAAAGTATATGGTAGGGAGTAGGAAGTTTAGGATTCTTAGGAGTATGGGAGTTTGAGGTTCTAGGGAATAGGGAGTTAAAAGTTTTAGGTAGTAGGAAGCAAGGGTTCTAGATGATAGGAAGTTTGGGATTCCAGGGAGTGTGGGGTGCCAATGGTAGTTTCCCTCTCTAACAATTATTTCTCTCTCCTCTCTTTTTGATTTAGGAAGTGGGTTAAAAGCAAGAGAACGAACTCAATTTCTACAATGAATTCTCAAGAATTCTAATACATTGCATCAACTCTCAAAGAGCTTCTATTACAAATGACTTAACTAGTTCATATAGAGCATCCACAAAGTATGAGTGGATGCCCAAAAACTATGAAAATTTCTAGAAATTACAAAATTAATGGAATAAAATAAAATTCTTGTTTTTGTGAATAATGACCAAATTGCCCCTTAGCACTTTTCATGAAATGACAAAATCATCCCTCCTTGAGGGGTCTTTTGCCATTGCTAGGCCTCAGAAGTTTTTTTGAATGTTTTTTTGTGGCAATTCGCACGTTTTGATACCCATTGATCAACTTGAATCGGAGTTTTAAGGACCCAAAATTCGACCAAGTTCATAAACTTTTGCATCTTTGACAACCAATATAGCGCGATCTGTTACATTTCAAGTCTTCTTTTTTTATCACAAATTGAAAAGGACTCCATCATGATCGTTTTGTGATAAAATTTGCCTGATTTGGTCTTCGTTTGAGCGCATTCCAGATTTGGGAGGCTGTCGCAAAATGGGATTCCTGCGATCAAAATATGTGCTTTCTTTAACCTCAAAATTCAGTGTCGCTCGTCCTTCGATCACAGACAAAAGTTATATCAAATTGAAGCCCTCCGTAGCACGGTCTCAATGGACCCATATTTGTGACGATCCAATATCGATCGAGATATAGCCTCTTGAAGAATGAGATGTTTCACTTTTCAAATCTGAAAATTCAAGTGTTCGAACCCATCTTCTCTCAAAAAATTCTCTATTTCGAGCCACGTCATGGGACGTGCCATATGTCACAACGAGGGTATCAACGAGATCTAGTTCGTGTCCAAATTTGAGAGTAATTGGACCCAAAATGAGCAAGTTATGAGTATTTGAAATTCATCCTGAAATGGGAAAACACATTTTCAATATATGGAAACTGGTTTACCACGTCTACACCAGAATAGTGTAAAGCCCGCCATTTTTTGATAAGTTAGGCCCAGAATGGTCCCTAAGTGTCCAATTAAGCCAAAATTTAGTATCTGGGGTTTTTTGGACATTTTAGATCTAATGGCAATGGTCTAGTGTTCATTTGAAACCCTGATAATAGGGCTTTCAGTTATAAGGTCATTTTTCAACATGATAGGAACTGGATTTGAAAACCGAGTTTCGTTCTGATTGGCTTAAAACTTGTTGAATATGTGAGGCATGCATGCATGGCCATATGGTGAAAGAAGGATAATGTCGATGAATATACCCAAATCACTGAGCGCTACATGCCTTTTTGGAATCTCCCACTCCCGCAACGCCTAGGGTAGTTTTGTTGGGTGTATTTTAATTGCATGTAAGACTAAATACATTTTAACGAACACTTGATAGATATTGCGAGATGCTAAGGCACGTCAGATGAAAGTTATAATCATTGTTGTTTGAAGATATGTTTTGGATTAATTATGTTTCTAGTCCTCATCTGGGGGCTAAGTATATTTTTAACCAGTGATTGATAAAAATATCGATATGGAAAGAGCAAGCCTCTAACCAACTCTTGATAGAAGTATTAATTGACGTGTGAGTTTTGTGACGAACACATGATAAGCTCTCTTAACGGATGCTGGACATATAAATAAACCTTTTGAAAATGCGTTTTGAGAGGCTAAACATGTTTCTTAGTTACCATGCAAGACTAAGTGTGTTCTAACTAATGCTTG
Source organism: Amborella trichopoda (assembly GCF_000471905.2). Next base: position 1,146,964 of record NW_006499092.1, read on the forward strand.
ATAGACTTAAGATATCAAATATATAGCAAAGCCTGTAACGCTTGATAAATGTCCTAACAAACAATTGATAAGCAAGAAGCATGGCTCTTAACAACACCTGCTCAGATGCCCCATGATATGAGGATATTGAAGGTTCATTATACAAAGACTCCGATATGCCTTTAAAATCTTGACTTACTAGTCAGCCCTTATATGTTCTGACTTACGATCGATAAAGATATAGCTCGTCAATTACCCATGTGCATTATAACTTATGGTCTATGGTAAGAGATCATAAAGTCATTTCAATTTGAGACGGAACTCCGGGATACATAAACTCCCATGGTGTATGTATGTATCTCCACTGGATATTGGAGGAGTTTTGGGTAAGATGTGACATGACTCTTTTTAACTTATCAATACTTGGACTTGGCTTAACTCATGTCTATATCCACCATCAATTAAGATATGTCATAACGGATACTCCAAAACTTGATATTTTTGAGGATTATGTTGAGACATTGAGGCATCATATCCCATACCATGAGGTTTCATATCATCGGGAGGTAAATTAACTCATCATCTGCATACCCTGGCAATTAAGAGCGTTAAAAGCTTTATACTCTGTGCATTACAGCTAGGATGATACCCGGCCAGCAAAATTGAGATTTCAATATGAAGAATTTTCTCTTGGGACCAAGACCATTAGATTCTTGACTCGATGCTTCACCACCCTTTAAAGGTGTGGAATTATTTGACATATATGAAGGAAGTAGTTGCATTCGTAATATTCTGTTATTTTTTTCGCAAGTTCCAGTAGAAACACAGTAACTCGAACGAACCATATCTCTCTCGTATGAGATCCATTTGAAGCGAGACTTGGACCATCGTGTTCGTCTCTGAGTCCTTTTTTAGCCTTCCAAATTTCATGATCAAAGGATCAATCATTAGAAAGTCATTATAAAAATATGAAAACTTGTCATTGTTGTGCTGTGGAGTTTAATTATCGAGCGAGGGAAGATAAAGCAACAGAATTCCAAGTTTTGCTCACATTAAAACTTTATTGAATGTGGAATTTGTGAATTCAAAATTGAGTGTCATAAGGATAAGCATTGGCTAAGACGAATGGTTATCATCAGGAGACGCTTGTGTGCATATAATGAACTTGTTCAAATTAGATTACTATCATTCTGGATTTTGAAATGAGGCGATAAAGATGCACGATCAGTAGATGAACTGAGATGACAATTCCGTGATTGTCACTTTGTGAAGATAAAGGAAAAGATAAGTAGTAGATGAAGGATGCAGATTAAAGGATCTTGAACTCTTGATTATCAGTTAAAGATTAAAGCTTATCATCTCGTGATTAGAAGCGGGGGGGGGGGGGGGCAATTTTTATTTGATAAGGATTTTGAGAGCTAAATATACTTGGGGAAATGGCCTTATCTTAAGTCTATTTCTGTAAAAGTGACATACACAGAACGCAAAAGAGATATAGTATCGATAGAGGACTGTTATTTGAGCATGATTCGATACATAAAGAGGGAGGTTTATTTTCCTACGATCCATTTGAAGCCCATTCTCGAAGGAGGATCAGACCTAAGGATTGGTATCTCTATGCTTGAACAAGGTATATGGGTTGATATGCCCTTTGTTATTATTTCCTCTAGTAATGTGATTGTATATTTTCTTCCTTAGAAATGAATGTATAAGTTTTAAGGACTGAATCAAGGGTATTCAACCGATTTTCTTTTCTTTGGCAGATGTAAATTTTAACAGATGATTGAACTTCTGGCATTGTTTTATTCCCAGTATATAATACAAACCATGTTTTTCTGTAAAACGGAAATACACAAGTGAATTTGGCCCCAAATATGATGTCATCTGGTTAATTGCTTGGAGTCTAACGTTTGTTAAAGCATTTCAATCATTTTAAAATATCGTACTTTTCAGAGCATCCAATTTTTAAGGTGATCATGGTTTTAAAAGTATTGTGGAACAAGGAAAATAATAAAAATTCAAAAAATGAAAAGAAGAAATAAGAGAAAAACACACTCATCAACAACCATCTCTTCACGAAACGTGATGCTCCCAAGCCACCATTGTTTCCCCTCAACCATCTCACTATCTGAAGGCCCAAAAAAATGAAGTAAAAGGGAAAAATATATATGGCATGGTGGGCCAGGAGTAATGGAAAAGGGTGCAAAAAGGGCAGCATGGAAAAAGGGGCGAAAAGGGTGGCATGTGAAGAGAAGAAGAAAGAACAAGAAAGGGCGACAGAAATGGAGGATAAAATGATCAGTCGCCACCTGTAATGAATGGTAAACTTTGCAACCCAGGGAGGGTTGCGCATGTGCCAGCCTCCATGGCTCGTGCACCCTAAATCACATGCAAAGGAAAATAGAAAAATAAAAATTAGGGCAGGGAAAAAAAAAACCTGAGCCAATTTTTGAAAATAGTTGTGCCAATTTTTCAAGAAAATCCGAAAGTTCAAGAAAATGAACAAAGAACAAGAAGAAGAGGTAGACAATTTTGAAAAGAAAGGAAAATTTTATTCAGCACTCCAAAATTAGGGTGGAAAATTCTAAGTTTCCTACAATAATGTTTTTCATCCACTTGTAAGGATGGGGATTATAACATTGCATTTCAAGAAGGAAGAAGGAAAAAAAACTCTTTAGAGGAAAACTGGGAAAAGGAAATGAAAATGTAGAAAAGAGACTAGTCTTCCTTGGGAGTGTTGGATTCCTCCTCTTCAACAGCATCTTCCTTGATTTCAACCTTCTTCTTCCTTATGATCATTCATCCAAGCCTGAAGTCGCGATATCACAGCCCTTGCCTCCTCCATTGAAGCATGCTCTTTGTAGTTCTAACGCCTAGCTATCAGGGCAGAACTACCTCTGGAACCGAAGGAGTATGAATATTATTTGAGAGGGGCAACGGGCGAGCTTTCTCCCACCAAGATAAGAACTCTCAATTCATGTAGGCATGTTTCTCTTCACTAAGCCATCTTTTTTGGATTTGGTCCTCTCTTCCCATGTCAATGTAACAGATCTAAGGAGGTCAAAGGAACAAGGAACCACATGATAAATGGATCTACGATATGCATTGTTACAAAGACGAGTCGCAAGCAAATTGAAATTTCCTGAGCACCCTGTGGGAAAAGTAGTGCTCCACAAAGTCTTGAGCCCGGAGAACTATGTTAGAGTCACTATGATGAGGGAGTGTCAAGATAGCGTCTTTTAACCCATGAAAGACCCACTAGAACTCTTCAAAGTTGTCCAAAAGCCTTCTATAAGGTATCCTCTCTAATCCAAGCATAAGCCAGGGCTCTAGCATCTGTCGCAGTAATCGGGTTTTGAGTTGTAGGCCTAACAACCACAATGTGTTCGAAAGCCAATGTCTGCCAAAGGAAAAAAAAAAAAGTAAGAGAGAGTCAAAGGGAGGATCCCAATAATAAAGCAGTGTTTCAAAACTCGGCTGAGTTATTTATCCTCGTCCGTATGTACACCCATTTTTACAGGTCATATAAAATAATGAGTCAATTTTAGTTTAAACATATATGAAAGATGCATTGGATAATGTGCATGCTCATATCCATTATGGTGGATGTTCGAATCCCACCATTCCAGGCTGCATTCAAACAAGTTACTCGAACTTACCTAAGTATCTCAGCTCGGCCAAAGGCAGAGTATCTTATCCAAGTCAATTTTCTAAACCATGAATAAAACTATTACGGAAATTTTTCCTTTTTTTTTTTTTTAAAAAAAAAGTTTTATGGCAACAGAAAAAGGGTTATTTGTAATACCAACATGCTGGCCTTCAAGATTCTGTGGCCATGAACAACCCGATTGAATAGGCCTTGAAACACCGGCCCTGATAAATGCTGGCTAGTGCAGTAGGTACTGTCGTATTACCCAAATTTTTCCTTAGACTAGAAACTAGTGGGATCAGAGAGGCTAGAAACATTCTATTTCTTGAAGGAAAAGTAGGCCCACCAGACAAAAGACAAAAATATTATGTTGTTCCTTAAGAGTGGACAGATTCCTACTAACTACTAGTTTCTCCATGTTAACCAAATTCCAGAGGGAGTAAATGCCGCTCTTAAAAACTTTTCCTAAAATTGAGTAATTACCTGATAGGGTTAGACCTGTAATTCTAGCTACCTCCCTGATCGTCAAAGTTGCGTCACAACTGGAAAAGAAGAAAGAGTTTGTTTGATAATTGGGCCTTTCCAATAAGACCTCAAATAAAGAAAAATTGAAGAGGCTCCATGGTAGCACCAGTTTAAACTACTCACTAAACTTCTCAAAATCCAATCAGGAAAATCTAAAGATGCTCCATGGTGGCACAAGCCGACACCAATCACTAACAATCTCAAAAATTATATCCAAAAATGTATTTCCCATATGACGTAAAAGATCAGGAATCAAAATTCAATCAAATGTTAAACTCATGTGGCACAAAAATTTGAGATAAGAAGACATTTAACCCATATGGTAGAAAACAGATCAGGAGACCAATCTCAGTTCAACATCAAATCTATGCAACGTAAAAGAGTCAGGCTAAGTACTAAAGATTTATCGATCGTCGCATGATGTAAAACTGCTTAGAGGGCCTCATGAACTTCAAATACTAACCAAACCAATTTTGTCTTTCGAAATTCTCTCTTTTTAAAATTTTCCCCTGTGGTCGAGATTTCAAATATCTTAATTTCTTTGATTAAAATTGTAGCCTTAAACCTTGAATATGTTTCAAAATTTTCTCTGTTTTTTTAAGTTTTTAGAATGTTTTCCAAAATGAGGGAGTTTCCAAAGTACTTGGATATGATGTTTCTGCTGCTGCCAGATACTGTATGCTATGTTAAAATCCTTAGGACAACCCGTTTAGCAAGAAATAACCTATAGGTTCCTAAAATCTTAGCCTGAACCTATGGTTCCCACAATTCATAATCAAAAGGTGAAAAGAAGTTCAATTAGCCAGATTTTTACAACCAACAGTCATTCTGTAAATCAAATTCCCATTCGATTGAACACCAGGCCCACCAAAAAAGGTTTGATGACAAAGATGACTACACTAGCGTCCCGGTGATATTGTGGTGGTCTCAACAAGTAAAAATATGCGACTCAAAGATAGCACATATCATGTTGATTGCCACTTTAGATACCGATTGTCAGAGACCTCTCAACGTAACTACCTTGAAGACAATGCATTTCCAACTCAAGGACCACCCCATTGAACCTAGTGAGCCATGGTGAACCTCAACCCTTATAATTGTCCCAAAACTAGTCAAAACTAGCACAAGTAAAAAATCGTCAAAATCCGACACATCGCTAGGGAGATAGGCCTTAGGGAAATTTGTTTAATAAAAATACCAAGACAGTCCCTACGAATCGCAGCCACTTGCACAACCCATGGGCCGCATGAGTCTCCGTGTGTCGCTCAGGCCTAACGGGGCAGATCTTCTAGAAGCTCGAGGATAAGATCTTTTGAAGTGATTTTTAGATGAGTTAAATTCAAAGACTAACGATTTTTCCCCTATCCAACTTAGATTGCAATCCAAACTTTAGTTTTCTAAATATCAACCTCACCCCTAGGCCAAACTTATAAATACTCTAGAAATACCTAGAAAAATGACCTAAAATACATGAAAAATCTAGACCATCCAAAAAAATAGGGAAAATAATAGAAAATTCCAAAAAACAAAATTTAAAAAATGCCAAGAAAAATCTTAAAAAAATATGAAAATTCTATAACATTAAGAAAAGTCCAAAACAAATCCAAAACATTAATAACAATATGTAGGAAAATCTAAGAAGCCTAAAAATTCTTAGAAAACGTTTAAAAAAAAAACCACCAACCTTTAGAAATCTTTACAGGAACTCTAAATCTAGGAGCCCTATGACCTTCTTCAACCCCAAAACTTCAAATCTAGGATATCTAAACCATTAACAACAAATTCAACCAAAGGGGATGGTGGCCAACGAAGACCTAATCTGAGCCCGAAACTCCAGGTTTAAGGGTCCCTTCAGGTAAGTACTATCTCTCCTTTGATTTTTAATTTTTAATTTTTTTGATTTTCAGTTTATTTGCGTATTTTAGGAATTTTAGTTTAGAATTTTTAAGTCTTTAAAGACCTAATAGTTGGAATTTACAATTGACACTGCCAATAGGTCTACAAAACAAGATCAGGGCTATTAGATCGGACAATTCTAGATTTATAATTTGAGCGGCCCCATTTCTCTATTGGTTTATCAATTTTAACTCGTTTTGTATGAATTTGAGTTTATCTCACTCAAAGATCGACGTAGATTCGCATGCAACAGCTAAACACCTGCCAATCAAGAAAATTACAAACAAGTGAAGAAACATGCCAAAGATAAAAATCAACACTGTAGTAATATACAATACTCTAATCAAATCGACCATTCTTTCACCAAACTTTGAACATTGGCCCGAAGAAAGGTGATTTTGGGTTTGCATCCTTTTGTGAAAGTCCTAAACCTTTAATTTATCCACCTTGTCGAATGTCCTTATTAAGACCTTCTTTTGTGCTACCAAGATATTTCATTTGCAAAGATTCGCCCATTGTTGAACTTCTTTTTCTAGTACAACTAAATTTACCTTTTTATTTACAATTGTGCTCCCCAATAGTTTATAAAAGTTTCTTTTCCAAACTCCCTTTATCATAATTAGAGCCCCCTTTGAAACTTTGAGCACTCAACCTTGGCCAGTAAATTTGTAGCCTTTCATATCTAGAGAATAAAGTGAAATCAAACTCTTTTTTAAATCCGGCAAATGTCTCGCATTTTCAAGTTTTCGAACCATGCCATCATACATCCTTACGCAAACTGAGCCCATTCTGACTATTTTTCTCATTGAATTATTTTCCATTGATATCAAACCACCCTCCACATGGCTAATATGCGTTAAACCACCATCTATGAGGGCATATATGATGTGTGGCTATACTATCAAGCATCTAACTTTGATAGTACATGGGATTACATTCCACTATCAATACTTCTTCGATACAACTGGTTGATTCTTCAACTTAGTGAGCCTCATTCTACCTTGCCATTCCATTCCTAAACCGAAACCCTTTGAAGAATTTGTCCTTTTCCTTTCTCAATAAGTTTTCTTTATGTGGCCGGGCTGTCCACAAAACTAACAACCTTTGTCATAATAACCCTCGCCTTTGATCGGCTAATTGAAGAATCTCTTAATGAACCAACCCATTCATATGATCTACCTCTCGCCCCAAGAACATGCCCATTGAATCATCCATTGATACCTTCTTTTGAAGTTCATTATCAAGAAGTGCATTACATACCGAATCCAATTTGAGGGATTATTCATTGTTACAACTTAATGTAGTAACAAAAATTGTCAAAAAACTCTAGTAACGAACATAACAATATCACCTCCTTATCTTCGTCATCCATCTTCAAACTGATGCTATCAAGTTGACAAACTCTTATCGTTGAATTCATGCAAGTGTTCTGACACTTTCATACCTACTTGCATTCACAAACGATACAATTTTCTCTTTAAGAAAATTTGATTTATGAGGGACTTTATTAGAATTCTCTTGATGGACCAACACATTCATTTGACCGACCTCTCACCACAAGAACATGTATTCCTGAACATATTGAATCATCCATCGATACCTTCTTTTGAAGTTCATTGTCAAGAAGTACACTACAAATGGGATTCTTCATTGTTACAACTTAATGTAGGTTAAGTTATAACAAGATTTGTCATAAAACTCTGGTAACAAACATAGCAACGTGACCTCCTTATCTTTGTCATCCATCTTCACTCCGATACTATCAAGTTGACAAATTATGTTATTGAATTCATTCAAGTGTTTTGACATTTTCATACCTTCATGCATTCTCAAACAGTACAATTTTCTCTTTAAGAAAATTGGATTTGTGATGGACGTTATTTAAAATAAGCTTTCTAGCATTGCTTATAAATATGCTTTTGACTTTCCCTTACTATGTTAAATAGTATTTCATTCACTAAACACAAGTGCATTGTGATGAGGGCCTTCATTTCCAATTCTTCCTAATCATCATCCTACATACATTCTGGTTTCTTAGATTTTCTTTGTAGAGCTTTATAAACACTCCATTGTATATCAATATATCTTGAATTTTTACCTTTCAAATGTTTAAAATCATTCCTTCCATCAAACTTCTCTACTTTAAATTTGTAATTAACCATTTTTCCAAAGTACAACGCACTATCCTTGAGCTCGGATACCACTTATTGGGATCTATGACTACCTCGATCACCCCTTGTTATGGTGAACCCTCCAATAGAAAAGTTAATACCTTGAAACCAACTCGCCTATCACATGCAAATCGATTCTAAGAAATCTAAACACCCAAGAATCGGATATGGTGTAGTAAATTTAGTAAAAATATGATGAAATCCAGATAAAATAAATTAAGAAGTCCAATCACACAACTACAAACCACAAACCATAATCAAAGCACCATCAACATGCAATAAATGTAGTTCATAAAAAATCGGGCTACATTTACGATCAATTGGTAAGGAAATGATTCACTATCAATAGAAAACTTATAATTTTGGGACTATGTAGAAATTACTTTTTAATGATAGAGAAAAATCTCAAAAACAAATTTCCATATCACAAACAAACCATCAATCGATTTCCTTCTTCATAACCATCGTCGCAAAGAAACACCAATAAAATCCATCTGAATGCCAGGCATAAAGAAGTTAAGGTTTGCTAAAACCCCTAACCTCTATCTTTTCCCAAAACTTCCACTCTTTTCCTCACACCTCAAAAAAAAAACCGAAACTTTATGTCTTCCCTCTCTACAATTGACCTTTAAATGCCTCATAAATGTTGAGTTTCTCATTTGGCCAATATTGTCGATGGCCATTGAGAGAATACCATAGGGTTAATTGGGTGATGATTTTGCATCACCCTCCAATGGAAGGATCATATCAACCACAAGGAAAGTACTGGATTCTAGAAGGATATGTAATTTCTATCCAATTTATTATTTTTATATTTTCACTGCTTTCGGGATTCAGTAGAATCTTACATTATAGAAAAGGTAAATATTGCTTCTCTTACATATGTGTCGCAAGTACAACATATTACGGCAAGATGGAGCATCCAGCAAACCGCAATGAAATACGTGCACTACCCCTTTGTCTCAAATATAGGGTGGAATTGGACCCAACCGAACCGGAGACCCGATGGGTATACCCAACCTCGGGTCTTGATATGGGTCCAAATTTTAGACCCGAGTCCAGCCAGACCCGACCTGTACCTGTAGTCATAGGGTATATGATTGCAATCATGTGTCTTTAGGTACACAGTAAGTGTTCATATTCACACAATATTGACAATAGTTACATTATTATTGGCAAAAAAAAATAAAAAAAGCTTATAGTCATAAAGTATATGATAGTAAAAAAAGGCCAAAAAAAAAAAAACTCATAGTCATAAGGTTGCAATGGATCCGATCAGATCAGGGACCCGGGACCCGAGGGGTAAACCCGAAACCTAACGGGCCTATGTACGGGTCAAAATTTTGGACTTGAATACTATTCGGGTCTGGCTCTGGATCCAAATCAGAGTTCAACTAGACCCAGGTCTGGGTCAGAGTCCAGCCAGACCCAACCGGTACCCGACCCGTTGCCTCCCCTACTTGGATACGCTGGTGCATTCCCCACTGAACACATCATTTACGATTCTCAAAGGTAAAAAGGGAGATTTTTGGGTTCCATTGCCTTTTGGTTAGGTTTATTGTATATGCCGATTAACAGTGAAAAAGCTACTACTGTTCCCATTTCAATGTTTACCCACAAAAAATATATTTGCCCGACAAGAAAAACATGAAACTAATGAATCCAGATGGGCACTTCCACACTAAACGAATGGGGACTCGCCTGAGCTCAGCCATACATCGAAGAAGAGGTTTGAAAGTAAGAAAATAGGGGGCGTGCTTTCGAACAGGGATACAATTATGCTCTTGCTAACTTAAACAATAGAAAGGTTGCATAAATCAGTGGGGATGACGACGTCGTATCCGTTTTATCGAATAAAAATGAAATTCTATTTCTCTAGTGCCTCACCACTCTTTTGAATTGAAATTTGGGTAATTAAGGGAGTTAAATATTTGCAAAAACCAGTGTTTTAAAAAACGGCGAGTCGAACTGGACTCGCCCGATTTGACTCGAAAACACGCATGCCCGTACCGGTTCCAACCAAAAACCGGGAACCGCCCGGTTCTAGAGTGGAACTGCCGATTCCCATCCGGTTCTATCCGATTCAGCCCGGTTCACACACGTAACGCATGGCACACACGTGCGAGCATGCCCCACGCAAACTCACACGTGCACATGTGTGTCCAAGCGCACGTGCGAACGTGCCCCACGCACGTGTGTCCAAGCGCATGTACGAGCATGCCCCACACACACTCACACGTGTGTCCAAACGCACTTGCGAGCGTGCCCCACGCACACTCACGCGTGCACACGTGTGTCCAAGCGCACGTGCGAACGTGCCCCACGCATGTGTGTCCAAGCGCATGTACGAGCATGCCCCACACACACTCACACGTGCACACGTGTGTCCAAACGCACTTGCGAGCGTGCCCCACGCACACTCACGCGTGCACACGTGTGTCCAAGCGCACGTGCTAGCGTGCCCCACGCACACTCACACATGCACACGTGTATCCAAACACACGTGTGAGGTTGCCCTAATATTTTTACACACATTTTATAATTCATATTGCAAGGTATTTATATACCAAAGTTGAAT